>CAUDMG010003756.1:982500-1108197 GCA_958450375.1 Homarus gammarus
TTGTTGTTCGTAGTAGAAGTAGTTGTTATTGTGTTAAGATCAAATATAGGAAAAATGTGATATATTTCGGCAGTAAACATAGCAGAAAGATATAGATGTTTACAACTATGGGTTAAAGAGAGTAAAGTTTAGTGTCAATGAGGATGTTATGATAGCAATGTTTACTGTTAATTAATTATACTTCAAGGACATCAGTGTTTAGTGTCAGATAAAATATAACAATTATTCCAAGATACAAATATTTAGTGTTCAAAATTAATTAAAATAGCCATGATTAGTGTTATTGAAAGGTAATATCTGTACCCAAATTAAATAAGACAAATATATTATTATCTTAGTCAAATTAACTCCCACGTTTATTAAAGGTTAAATTCTCTGTGAAATTAACATGGTATAACTGTTTTTTTTTAACATAGAACTCAGGTTAATATTATGGTTAACGGTAAAGGTGTTTGGTAATACTCACTATACGAAAGGTAAACAGAATCTCACCTGACCCTCAATTAACGAAAAGGAAAAAGCCTCTATCTTAAAGTAACGAGAAAGATAACAGTATTTCATTTCCACCTGAACGAACACGATAGCACAAGTTGACTCCCTCTCTCCCCCCTCCCTCACAAAATGGAAGAGCATGATAGCATTGTTTAACCACCAACAGTAAGCATGATAGCATTGTTTAACCACCAACAGTAAGCATGATAGCATTGTTTAACCACCAACAGTAAGCATGATAGCATTGTTTAACCACCAACAGTAAGCATGATAGCATTGTTTAACCACCAACAGTAAGCATGATAGCACCGTTTAACCACCAAGACTGGGCATATGATAGCACTGTTTAGTTACCAGACTGGACGGGCATGATAACAGTGCTTACACTTCACAACTATAAAAGGCCTTTGTGATAAGGTTATTTAACTTGCAAAAATGACCCTCACTGATAACACTATTTTGTTTTACCTTACAAAAAAATATATGTACCCAAAGCTGTAACCTCTATTGAAACCTGGACTAGACTCGTTTGACTTATATATTACACAGCTATATAATACACCTTTGAGGATTTATTAATACAGTATACATCAAAATAATATAATACAGGATTTTTTTTTATATTGTCAAGTAAAAAACTATATTATTTGTGGTATTATTATTATATATTTTCGTGTTTCATAGAAGATTATTATGTATCATAGCTACATCATGTGTGTGTGTGACGATAGTTTTTAGCTCAAGAATTTGATATTTTTTAACCCAAGCAAGACAGGTGCTTATATTGTTTAAGTTAATCACGAGTTAGATGGTTTTAAACTGAAGGAACACTTAGACATTTATATTATAATTCAAACTGGAATTAGAAAACAATAATTTTAGCTTCAGATGAGTTATTAATTATTTAGCTCAAAATATGAGATTATTTATGAGAATATATATTTAATTTTTATTTATATGAAAAATTATTATATAATTTCTAAGGTTCATACTAGAATTAGATATTTTTTTTCGGGTTAAGAAATATATAATAGCGTTATTTTTATTACTATTTTATATATATATACTGTATATATACTGTATATAGTAATTTTCTCATTTACTCATAATTATTTTTGCGGGATGATAAATTTTTAAGGCAATGATGCAATTATTTTTTTTTATCTCAAACAAGAATGAGATTATTGTTGATTAACTCAAGCAAGAATAAAGGAAGGATTTCATAGCTCAAGCAAGAATGAGATAATCATTTAGCTTAAGGAAGAACGAGTTAAATATTTCATAGCTCCGAGCAATAATTAAATAGTAATCTAATATCTTTTTGTTAGCTACATAGAGGAGTACACTATATAACTCCATTCATGGCTAATACCTGTATATAACGAGTCTTAATCCCGGGTCAAAGGTAATTACTATATGGTCATTGTTTTGGAAGGCTGAACATACTGTATTGCTGTACCTGTCACTTATACCGGTACATATTACTGTGCCTGCCACTTATACCGGTACATATTATTGTACCTGTCACATATACCGGTACATATTACTGTACCTGTCACATATACCGGTACATATTACTGTACCTGCCACATATACCGGTACATATTACTGTACCTGCCACATATACCGGTACATATTACTGTGCCTGTCACACATACCGGAACATATTACTGTACCTGTCACATATACCGGTACATATTACTATACCTGCCACATATACCGGTACATATTGCTGTACCTGTCACATATACCGGTACATATTACTGTACCTGCCACATATACCGGTACATATTGCTGTACCTGCCACATATACCGGTACATATATCTACAATTACACCGTAAACTAAGATTCTGTAATATTTAAACCACGGTAACGAGATATGATGGTCATTTAGTGAGGGTGAGTAATGTGTAGCTAGGGGTGAGTGATGTGTGGCTAGGGGTGAGTGATGTGTGGCTAGGGGTGAGTGATGTGTGGCTAGGGGTGAGTAATGTGTAGCTAGGGGTGAGTAATGTGTGGCTAGGGGTGAGTAATGTGTGGCTAGGGGTGAGTAATGTGTAGCTAGGGGTGAGTGATGTGTAGCTAGGGGTGAGTAATGTGTGGCTAGGGGTGAGTAATGTGTGGCTAGGGGTGAGTAATGTGTAGCTAGGGGTGAGTAATGTGTGGCTAGGAGTGAATGATATGTGGCTAGGGGTGAGTAATGTGTGGCTAGGGGTGAGTGATGTGTGGCTAAGGGGGGTTCAATAGCCAGTTGTCATCAGTACTGAAATATTAAGTGAATGAAATAAAAGACATAAGTGAAATTTTAATTATTTTGTAAAGGGATGAAAAAAAAAAGAAAAGATCTCGACAGAATGAAAATTGGAATATTCATTTACAAAATTTTAAAAGTGAATATAACTCAAAGATATTTAGAATTTTATGATACTGATTTAAAGTTTATTAATACGTACTCACACACACACACACACATGACAAACAAGGTCACACAGAGTATATGACTAACTGGTGTCTAGGTAATTTCTATATACAATTAAGGATAAGTTTCCCTGGGTAATTTTAACAATATCTGACTTCTGTACGTGAGGTATAGAGACACTTATGTTGTCTCACGACTTTCCCCGTATTATGGAGTGATTTTCTCAATGTGTTTTTTTTTTACTTAATTTATACAAGAATACAACGTTCTTCAGCTACAAGGAAAGCTAGCGTTCTTCACCTAACCTAACCTAACCTAACCTAACCAACCTAAGTAGATGTCGGTTTTTTGCTCTGCATTGATGGACTCTTGACTACAGAAATAAAGTTACATAGAGAAATAATTTGCATTCACATCCTCCATACTGTAAACTTAATGTACTCTCTCTCTCTCTCTCTCTCTCTCTCTCTCTCTCTCTCTCTCTCATCACCATAGACTAGTTGGTACATTGATCGTGTTTCTAAGTTTAGCTCTATATTCACTTCATTAAATCTTCCTGAGGCCATTGCGAAGATTATCACCTGTGACCCATTGATTGACACGCACACACACACACACACACACACACACACACACACACACACACACATAAAGTAGTTTACATAATAAAAAACAGATTTGGATTAATGGTCTCCTCTATTTTTGAAGGAGACAGAGAGAGAGAGAGAGAGAGAGAGAGAGAGAGAGAGAGAGAGGGGGGGTTAAACTACTCTTCTGGTGTCACGAATTTATGGATAATGTCATCAATTTCAATATTTTCTTACTTTTTGTTATTAAAGCCTCATAGTTGATGAATGAGACTATTAATCGGTAACCTTTCACTCAGGTACAAATGAACGTATCAAATCTTTCTGTGACTTCTAAGTTTTAACTCAATGTGGGTTAAGGAATAATTTGATATAGTGAAGTTATGGAGAAGTATGTGTGTGCGTGCGTGTGCGTGTGTGCGTGTGCGTGTGTGTGTGTGCGTGTGCGTGTGTGTGTGTGTGTGTGTTGTATTCAAATGTATGGATGTAATTTTTGACAGTACAATTATTATTACTGTTGTTGTAATTATTGGTGTTATAGTTTTTGTTATTATTATTATTACTATTATTATCTTATTACTATTATTAACGCTATTTTCACTACCATCTTCTATTAAAACGTCTATCTAATTAATATCTCTTCACTTGTGCACCTTCAGGTCGACACCGGTTCGTGGTGGGGGCGATGATATGCGCTCCTGAAGTAAGGTGTTGAGTCGGCGGTCCTGGTATAGAGTGCGGTCAGGTTTAGAGTACGGTCAGTTATAGAGTGCGGTAGAGTGCTCACTAGTGGTATAATTCTTCGGAAATTAGTTCATAAATTATGGTCGTTTCTTTTCTCAACTGTACCTATATTAGATAAGGTTAAATTAGCGTTTGGTTGGATTTGATTATGTTACATGAGGTTAGGTTAGGTTATGGCTGATGGTAGTTTGATGCAATAGTAACTCCTCGTCTTACTGTCAACAATTACCTCCTCGATGAGACAAACACCTGCCCCTTGATTGAATTTTACATCACCTTTTAGCAACTCTGTGAAAAAGACCTCACCTGTGTCTTGCTGTCTTGCTGTCTTTAGTCTTTACCTTACTCTTCTAAGTCTGGATTTTTGTTGTAGAATATCTAATGATTTTGATATATATATATTTTTTTTACTGATTTTTAAATGAAATTGAACCAGAATAATTAGAGAGTTACGGAGAAAAATTGTTACTTGAAATAACACTGATATAACATATTCTTAGACTGTGTGTCTGTTTTGAGAGGTAACTGATATGCTCATTTAACTTAGAATAATTATATAGCCGGGAAAATTATCTAGATCACTAAACTGGTCCGTCAAATGCTCTATGCTCTTAGGAGTAAATTATCAGTTGTTATTATAATTATTTTTTTCTCTGATTATCATTTAGGTTTTTGTTTGTGAATTAATAGGATTTTCTTTTCATAATTGATACTCTGTTGTTGTTGTTGTTGTTGTTGTTTACCTGTCTGAACATATTTCAATTAACCTTTTCTTTTATGTAACCTTCTCACTGGAGCTCGATAATTTCTCCTATCTAAATTTTTCACTGGTACCCGATTCTTTACTTGTATACATTTCTCACAGGTACCCGTTGAATACCTCCTGATTACTACCAAATACTTCCTAACCTGAACTATCTGTGAAGGTCATGATTCACATATAGTTAGTAGGTGTGTGTGTGGGCGGGTGAGTGGACGAGTGGGCGGGTGAGTTGACGAGTGGGCGGGTGAGTGGACGAGTGGACGAGTGGGCTGGTGAGTGGACGAGTGGGCGGGTGGGCTGTATACTCCTCCGTTTATTTAACAAACTTCACGTCAAAAAATATTTATATTTTGGGCAGTTAAAACTGAACCATAACCTACCATCCCTTCCCCTCTCTATCACTTAGTTAATATAGATATAAAACCTTGATATATATTTCTATCCCTCAGAAAAAAAAATATTACATTACTCCATTACATTAATTATATTTTTCTATATATAAATCGTCTACAGAAGAAATTTTTGTAGAGTTAGATGTATCAAAGTGGATCGATCCTTAAAGGTTACTGAAGTTTTTAAGTGTATTTTTTTTTTCAATTTCATACTAAATTTAAGGATATCTGAGGAAGTATATTTATGTTAGTGTTAATTGTTGTTACGGTATTTTATTTTCTCTTTCTACACATTTATCTTTCATCATTCACCTTCCATCATCATCTCTCTCTCTCTCTCTCTCTCTCTCTCTCTCTCTCTCTCTCTCTCTCTCTCTCTCTCTCTCTTTATCGAGGTTTCTATTCCCCTCTTGACATTCCCCATGTAGATATTATTAAGGGAAGAAAAACAAAAAATACAACACCGATCTTGAGTTTATTTTGTCTTTCCATCTCAGTTCTGTGTTGTTTTAAACCAGACCAATTTAAACCCGGTATTTCATTAAGTAATTGATAGTAGTTATTTAAGCCCTTTGTGTGATTTATGTTTTGTGATTTATTTAGAGTTATTACTGTATTGTATATTTATGCTTCGCCGTCACAGTTCACTTGATGTCAATAAACGTGAGAATTATTATGGTGTGTGTGTGTGTGTGTGTGTGTGTGTGTGTGTGTGTGTGTGTGTGTGTGTGTGTGTTCCGGCGCTTCAACTGCTCAGGTAACGAAGCTTTATCCACCAAACTGATTTCTTTTAACTAAACTATAACTTTTAAATACCAAGAAACGCAGGAGTATAAATAGATCTTTTTTTTTTTTCGTTGATAATAATACAAGATTCATTTTTTATCTCTCAAAAAAAATTAAAATAAACAGATTTCAGCATTAGGGCCGATAACACAATTTTAACCTCAAACTGTGGCGGGAAAAATGACCGAAATAATTCTATCCCAAACTCAGAAAAAATTTAGCCTCTTTTTAATATTTTAATTTAAGATATTGGGTCGAAAAAGTAAATAAAACATCCCTGTAGCCTTAACACCAGCTGATAAATGTGTCGACTCAAATCTCCAAAACTCAAGACGATGGCAGAACAGATTACCCATACCCGAAAACACATTACACTTCTTTTAATTTTACAAACTAAAATAAGATCATTACACTTATATCCCGACGAAGACAGATTAATGTACTCAGAACACCGAAATCCTTTTTATTTACCCTCTAAATCTAAAACGCTGGAAAAATCAACAAACAGAAACAGGGAACCAAGCGGCGGGTTAGAGCCAGTTAGCGGTAAAAGGCCGGAGGAGCGTTGACGGCAGCCGGCTGGGGTGGGTGGGCACAGAGCTTCAGCGAGACTCCACCGCCAGTCAGTCTTCCCGGCGGCGTGGAATTTGTACGTGAAGGAATTATTACACTCCACCTGTCGTTTGTGTCATATGCTATTCAGGTTACTCGCGAGGGTGACTTTTTTTACGTTACAATTACAGAATGAAAGAGAAGATCTAAAACACGAGGCAGGCGGTCAATGACTCTATGAATGGCTGCGACTGGTAGGGTGGGAACTGTTGCCGCTAGTGTTGATGAAGGTCGTGTTGTGATGACGCTAATGGTGATACTGATGATGATACTGATGGTGATGTTGGTGGGGATACTGATGGTGATACTGATGGTGATACTGATGGTGATATTGGTGGGGATACTGATGGTGATACTGGTGGGGATACTGATGGCGATATTAAGAGTGATAATTTGGGTAGAGAAATTACATTGTTATAAATGGTGAGGATAGTGATAATGAAGGTGAGGATAGTAATGGTGATGGTGAGGATGATGATAATGAAGGTATGATAGTGATAGTGATGGTGAGAATAGTGATGGAGGCAAAAAAACAGATAATGATGATGACTATAATGCAAGAATATTTTTTTATAGTGTGTGTGTGTGTGTGTGTGTGTGAAACTCAAATAATTATTCATATTCTTCAAGGATAAACAAAAAACACTTAAAAAAGACTATTAAGCTTTTTTAAGACCAAATTTTGTAATCTCGAACAAGAATGAAATAGGTAAAATAACAACACTGTTTAACTGTTCTATCTTTAATGTGTCTTAGGGAACTGTTTTTAGCATCGTTCACGAAGTCTTAAGTCGTAGATGCTTCAACCAACGTTCACTACAGCCCAGTTTAGGGTCAGTCAACGCCCAATTTCTTACACTAGATAACGTGATTTAATAGATATAAACACAAAAGGGGAATTAGCTGTCATAATAATTTGGGGATTTGTAATTTAATTTTGTCCTCTGAAGAACCTGGGTCTCTTAGGGTACAATATATAGATTGTTCTGATGAGAGAGAAAAAAGGGAAGAAGGGTAAGTGAGAAGGAGACTGACACAGAGAGAAAAGGGAAGAAGGGTAAGTGAGAAGGAGACTGACACAGAGAGAAAAAAGGGAAGAAGGGTAAGTGAGAAGGAGACTGACACAGAGAGAGAAAAGGGAAGAAGGGTAAGTGAGAAGGAGACTGACAGAGAGAGAAAGGCATAGAAATAGAGATGGCAAAAGGTGGATAGAAGGAGAGAGTCAGACAGGGGTGAGAGAGAGTGATGGACAGTGAATATGAAGAAGCGGAGACAAAGTGAAAGAGAGAGAGCGTGAAAATTACGGAGAACAGTAGAGAGGCGGGGATAAAGTGAGACGAGAGAGAGAGAGAGAGAGAGAGCAAAGAAGGAACAATCAAAACAGTGAAAGAGACACAAACACAGCCAGAAACACAGAGAGAGAGAGATAAAGAGAGGTCGATTCACAGACCAAGGGTGAAAGAGAATGAAAGCCAAGAAAAGAAAAAACGAAGGAGAGAGGGAGAGAGAGAGAGAGAAACAGGTGAAGGGTTACCTGGGGGGTATGTGCCGATGGTGTTGTAAGAGGCTGCGGCGGACAGCGAGGCGGATATCAGGAAGGAGATCACAGGCTGTCTCAGTCGAACCATTGTCACTGTGTGCCGAGTAACGCTCTCCACAATTTTCTTTTAATGAGTTTCACTTCATTGAAAAAATATATATCATGCATACATAGGCCTACGGATATATATATATATGCATGTACAGTGTATATCTATGTAATAGTTTGTATATACATAAATTTATACTGTATAAATACACACCTATTATATATACTGTAATTGGTAACTGACACTACAATATCTTTATCTAAAAATAAGAGTAATAATAAAAACTAGACGCATCCAGCAAAACACACTTTATGATTCTTATTTTTGAGTTAAGTCCCCGACGACCACGTGGCGGGGGTGAGTGCGCATCTCGAGCGTCACTTGTCCCGGGCTGTGGTTTTGGCGCGCTGCAGCACCACACTGACGCGCGGGAAAGTTCAGCGCGGGAAAATGTTCGTCGGCATTTCTGGCTCCAGGCGGCCTGCGCATCGCTATGCTCCTTGACCATTCCAACGCACGCTACCTCCAACCCATCAATTATTCCCTCTGGTGGCGTTACTCTTTCTCCGTGTGTGGTTCTCCTTCGTCGAGTTCTTACATCAACAATCAATTTGTTAAATGGATCTCGACAAGAAAAGGAGCGTGTAGGGTCAGCAGGTCACGAGACAGTCAAACATCTGGCAGCGGTGTCGGCCAGTGAGGGATCGACGGATGACCACCACTGAGCCGGAACTCCGCGCCTGCATTTATAAACGCCTCTCCTTTCAAAAAAACAAAACAAAGAAATGGCCACCGTCTGCTGCCGGCCAACGAGTTATATTTCATGAGAGAATATAGTTAGTGTTATTGTCGGGGGTAAGGGCGGCGGCCATATTGTAGGAGAAGAAGACGTGACGGCTAGCACTCCCAGCCGCATTATTAAAGGAAATAGGATGAAATTCCTATCGGTATGCATATTGTTAGATATAAACAAGGCTTTAGCTAAAGCTCCTTCGGCGTTTCTCAGGGATGGAAAACCCGGGCCACATGCTCCTGGCTTTACCAGTCGATGGCTACGTGTGTATACCTTATTAGGTGACGCAGGTGAAGCTCCGTAACAAGACATCAAGGCAAGTGTTATGTACACCTTCATCAACATAACAACACAGCTATACCAAGAGAGAGAAAAATACTCGTTTAACACACCAAGAACAGGATCTCGCAACGTCACCTCAACTCAAACACTTTATCTTATTTATTCAACAACACCCTAACACAACCCTAATTCCTTAACTACCTGTAGATGTTATTAGACTCCTACAAGATACTGAACGTTCCTGTTCCTCCCAGGTGTGGTCATACACTCACTACGTGTACTTAACTTCCACTCATTACACAGAAGCGATCACAACTCGCTACGGATGTTCAGCGAGGTATAGTACTGGTTGTTTAATGATCCGAAGACTGGAGTAGAGAGCGGAGGATGCACACACACACACACACACACACACACACACACGCTGGAACACATCATCACTGTTATCGATCCCATCATCCCGGGGTCTCCTCCGATGATGCACCAGTTGAACGATGACCTTCTGTAATGATCGTCACCTGTTGAATCCTCTGTATCCTTCACCCACACTTACTCACCTCCTGCTGTATCCTTCACCCACACTTACTCACCTCCTGCTGTATCCTTCACCCACACTTACTCACCTCCTGCTGTATCCTTCACCCACACTTACTCACCTCCTGCTGTATCCTTCACCCACACTTACTCACCTCCTGCTGTATCCTTCACCCACACTTACTCACCTCCTGCTGTATCCTTCACCCACACTTACTCACCTCCTGCTGTATCCTTCACCCACACTTACTCACCTCCTGCTGTATCCTTCACCCACACTTACTCACCTCCTGCTGTATCCTTCACCCACACTTACTCACCTCCTGCTGTATCCTTCACCCACACTTACTCACCTCCTGCTGTATCCTTCACCCACACTTACTCACCTCCTGCTGTATCCTTCATCCACACTTACTCACCTCCTGCTGTATCCTTCACCCACACTTACTCACCTCCTGCTGTATCCTTCACCCACACTTACTCACCTCCTGCTGTATCCTTCACCCACACTTACTCACCTCCTGCTGTATCCTTCACCCACACTTACTCACCTCCTGCTGTATCCTTCATCCACACTTACTCACCTCCTGCTGTATCCTTCACCCACACTTACTCACCTCCTGCTGTATCCTTCACCCACACTTACTCACCTCCTGCTGTATCCTTCACCCACACTTACTCACCTCCTGCTGTATCCTTCACCCAGCTGTATTAATGAAGCTTCTGAACGTTTTAACACGGGTCTTCTTACCAACGGAGTCACGTGTGTAGGAAAGTCAGTGTTGTCTGTATCTATCTGTATAAATAACTGCTTGTCGTAGTTGGTCACTCTGGTCCTCTTAAACCATAACAACTATGCAGGTGTATGTCGGCATCATAAATAGAGAACAGAGTTATTTAATACTTAAGTTTGGAAGGTCAAAGGTCAGAGACACGATAGTGAGACCTAACTTCTTTTAAAATATTATGTCATTGTTATTCAGACACAAGCCTTCTGAGCACACTTGCCTCCTCCTCCTCCTCCTCCTCTTCCTCCTCCTCCTCCTCCTCCTCCTCCTCCTCCTCTTCCTCCTCCTCCCCCTCCCCCTCCTCCCCCTGCTCCTCCTCCTCCTCCTGCGTCTCTGGGAGTGAGTGTAAACCCTCGCTCTTGATTACTGTCCCCGCCATCCGTCCCGGGACCTATTTTTACTCAGCGAAATCGAAGAATTGCTGAGTTTATTGATCGCTGAGGTAAGTTCGTCTGTGTGTGTAGGGGTGGGGTAGGTGGGGGGGTGGGATGTGGGGGGTGGGATGGTGGGTGTGGGGGGGTGGGATGGTGGGTGTGGGGGGTGGGATGGTGGGTGTGGGGGGTGGGGTGGTGGGTGTGGGGGGTGGGATGGTGGGTGTGGGGGGTGGGATGGTGGGTGTGGGGGGTAATCTCTAGCATCCATAATTTTCATCTTATGTTTACGAAATTTTCACAGGTGTTCTTCCTGGGACTAATATACATAGTTCATTTTTTTTTATTGATAATGTTGCAAGGTCAAGGTCACAAATCATCGATGAAGGTCACCCCACGTTATCAAACTTCCATGATCAGAGGTTCATCTTGATTATCACATTCACCAACATTTCACACCTGTTCAAGTTTGGCATCGGTCGACCCTGATCATTTCTTCGTCAGTCTTAAAAGAAGGTCAAGGTTAAAGGTCACCCAAAAAGTTGACCTTCCTGCCCTAACATCCAGAAGTGATAGATGATATTAATAAAACATTCACAGTTAACTACATTAACCACTAATCTTGTGTATATTGCAGGAGAGAGAGAGAGACAGAGGGGATGGATACGATACGTTTGACGACGTTTAGAACTGAAGGTGCTGGAAGGGTGAGTGTAGTACTAGTAGCCCTGGACAGGAGGACTAGTAGACACACTTGCATTACAGTATAAATCCTGAACAAAGTTAATAATAAAACCTGCAAGATGTCATACAAGTTATTATTATTGTAAGTAGCTTTTGTTACTTCTTGTATTCTGGTGATAGAGTCATGGGCAGCAGAGACAAGACAAACACTCAACCAGTCCACCAAATTATCGTCCACTTCTATGTAATATTTTATTAAAGCGGAACAAGAAACAATATCATAAGCAAACTCTCAATGTTGGATTTTACAGGTAATAAACATTTATTGATTAAAATATTACACCTTAATCAAAGTTTTAAGGTTAATTAATGACGAAATGACAGGTAGAGATAATACGCTCACCTGTGTAATTTGAATACATAATAATATAAATAATAAAAGCAGAATAATTAGGTAACTTAAATCCTGTCAGTGAAATTACCAGCTAACAAGCAAACAAATGTACAATTGTTGTTGAGTAGTTCAGCCAGCGCTTCTGACTCGGCGGTGTAGACAAGCTTGGATGAGTTTGTGACTGAGTGAGCAGGTGGTCGACTGATAGTGCTACCCACAGCTGGACAGAGGTGGTGGTGTTGGCCAATTGGTAGCTGATGCGATAGGCGTTTCCTGTGTGTTGATAGATACTGTACGCTGTTATATTTGTGGATTACGTGAAATCTTGTCCAACCACGACATGAACACTCGAGGTAAATATTTTGACGTGCTTTAGGCAACTACCGAGGGAGTGTATAGTTAAACATTAATAATTCCTTCCCAACATTCTCCAAGGTAAGGGATAAAGAAGAGTTATTAAGGGGTAAAGTATAGAGCTTTTAATGGGAAAGGGTAAGGGGTAAAGGAGCCAAGGGAAGGGGGGGATTAGGGTGGATGAATGAAATTAAATAGTGGATCCCCGGAGAGACATAAATGATCTGGATGGATTAATAGACATTGACTATATATGGAGTGGAGGGCCATGGTCGCCAACCCTCAGACCTTGATTGATTGGTTGATGGATTGATGGAGTGATTGATTGATGGAGTGATTGATTGATGCGCCAGTGATAGATGGATTGAGTGATAGAGTAATTGATAGTGAAATTAGACAGGAAAATTCGTGAAACATTAAAGTATATAAGAATAACTTAAGCACATTCACTCTCCACCGCCACTATGTATATAATAAATAACAGCACCAACATAATGGTAAGGGCACAAGTGAAATTTTTTTTTTAAACTAGAGAAAATGCGACTATCGTGAAACACCCATCGGCGCATTGGGGAGCCTTATCCGCCTTGCTGAGAGTTATTTTTTGGTCATGCGGCTGGTGTATGTCCTGCCTTCATTACGAGGCCTTTTGCAACATTACTCTTCCACGTGTAAGGCCTGCACGGACGTTTACGGTCCACTTTCACTCTCAACAGGTGGTGGGTCATCCACATACGACACACTGTGAGGAAATCTTGTTGAAACTTGTGTTGGTAACTCGATTTCGGGTGTGGTGGCGCTTGTGCCCTTACCTCGGTGTATTACGCATAAACGCCCATACACCGGGTCGCTCGTACAGAACAAGTCAACTGTAGTCCAAACTATCATTATTCAACTACCAGAGACCATGGCCAGGCGCGAGATCACCCTATAAATATTTGACAATCCTTACCACTTGCATCCACTGACACGACTTACAGGTCCAGCCAGTCCTTGAGACCCGCGACTCCTGTTCAGTGTCTAACTGGTGTACATAATGGTGTTGCTGGGAGGTAATGTACTTGTTTATCTTTGTGTATTTATCTTTAGTAACATGTTCTGAGTCTCTGAGTCTTTTTTTCATTCTACTGTATAAATTTCATTGACTAACACTTCAATATTTTAGTGATGAGTGTTGGTAGTATGTTTCCTTGAGGCTCTTACAGCAGTGCAGCCATTGATGTGATTAATTCTCGTTGTGATATTGAGCTTTTGATAATATTATTTAATTGTATACTGTGTTTTAGTTCTGATGATGACAAGAAGTATTGTTGAAACGTCACCGAATAAACACGTTGCTGTTTATTCATAGGTTGGGCCGTTATTCATATGTATACAGTATATGAATGCATGTTCCCTGTATGCACGAGAATGTACAAAATTAGAGAGGTTATGGTTCTGGGGTGGCAATATCTTGGTCCCGGGTTCGAATCTCCGTTGTGGGAAGCAGTGGTAGTAAACATCACCCTACCCGTCACACTGCCCTGTCGTAAAAACTCAACTGGTTCCCAAATATACAGGGAGATAGGGGGAGATATACCTATCCTGCCTCACCTTGTCTCTCATTGTGACGGCAGGCCATTGTGGCTCATGCCGGAGTTGGCTATTATATGATCACTATAGGGGACGGTACGTGGGACTTACGGCCATACGGTATATTGTGTCCCGTTCTTTAATAATATACGGTATATATTGTTAAAGAACGGAACACAATACACTTCGAGGTTATTAATAAATGTCTAGGTAATCACTAAAGAAAAATCCCAGATCACATTTCATAAAGTCTTACTCGGTAACAGAAGACCAAATCTTTTATTTTAATTTGTTTTCAGAATTAATTTTCCAGGTGGATATTTATTCTTAACCAAGTTTATAATATATAGATGAAATGTTTGAATAGTTGAACCAATACTTTAAAGGTTTTCAATTATTTTAGTCCCTTCCAAATTATTTCGACTTGGTTAAATCGTTTATAGGATGAATGGCGAAACAAAATAATAATTCACCTTAAAACATATCATACTCTTCAGAGACTAATAAACACAATTTACCAACCTCATTAGTACCAGCAATCAATAAGAATTAAAAAAAAACAAAAAAATAGCATTAAGCTCTCAAACATCAACAACAGCAAACATTTTGATACTCCCCGGTAACAAAATTTATTAAGTTTGTCGCCGCCGTGTGTAACTTTGTCGTCGCCTCGTTTAAGTTGGCGGGAGAGAAAGAAAACCGTAAATGAGCAACTTGGGGGGAAGAGACAACAAAATGCTCTAAACTTTTCCCTGGCTACCCTTTATAAACTTACAAGATAAAAAGGGTGTTTAATCTCAGCGCTGATTATGTTGGTTAGCGGGATAATTTACCGTGGCAGGCCTCTGGGATATGGATAAAAGGAACGTTCTTGATGGCTGCACCTCCCGTCCTACTTTCTCCAGTGATGGTATACGTGCCTTAAATAATTCGTGGATATTTAGTATTTTTATTATTATTATTATTATTATTATTATTATTATTATTATTATTATTTTTTATTTTTTTTCGCCTTTGTTTCCTTCCATTATCTCTCTTTCCTCCCCTTCTCTTTATTCTCTCATTTAGAACTGATTATCTTAACTTCAGTGGTCCCTCTTACACCTTTATCTGTGTGTGTGTGTGTGTGTGTGTGTGTGTCCTTGGTCTCCATTATACTCACGCCTCCTCATACTCACTAAAGTAAGTTCACATCATTTTGCATCCATCCATTGCACTCTGCTCTTTGAAATCATCTAAAGTCGTCGCCTTCCTTTGGCCACTTTCAATAGCTTAGGGATTTTCTTCTTGAATCTTACCCTGACACCTAAATAGATTTTCAGACTTCAACCTTTCTTAATATGATGACTTGTATGATTCTTCTCAACCATGTATCGTGTAAGTTGGGTCTCTCTCTCTCTCTCTCTCTCTCTCTCTCTCTCTCTCTCTCTCTCTCTCTCTCTCTCTCTCTCTCTCTCTCTCTCTCTCTCTCTCTCTCTCTTCCCTCTGGTCGCCTCATTCCAGATTTTTATGATTGCTTCCTCCTTCTCTTCCTCCTCCTCTTCCTCCTCCTCCTCCTCCTCCTCCTCCCTCCTCCTCCTCCTCCTCTTCCTCCTCCCTCTCAAGGTAGACGAGTCACCTCCACCTTCATATTTATCTCACCTCAAGTACTAAACACCTGTCCTTCCACTTGGTAAATCACATAACACTGAGTCTGTGTCGTTCTGTAACTCAACAAACACCTACAGCTAACATTATGGACGCCACTTAAGGTATCTCAATCAGTGAGTTCATCTTTGAGGATAATTTGTTGTGCTTTCTACTATGATATCTGTCTGTCTGTCTGTCTCTCTGTCTGTGGTTCTTACTCAGAGGAGGCGATCATAACGGCGTAAGGAGAATCTACCACTTTCCTCTAACTTAACACACAGTCCTCCAAGTCTTCCTTCACAGTAGTCTAAAGTAAAAAGGTTTCATACTATCTGTTAGACTTCCCCTCGAAACTCAAGCAAGACTCACTCCTTCACATCTAACTCATTCTAATTCCACAAGTTTCCCCTAATTGGTAATGTTATCTTCGTCGTTGCTTCAAACATGTTGGTGAGAACAGTGAGTTATACCTGGCCTGTTAGCGAGTTTATAATATACTGTAGTGATAATACATGGGAAATACTGTTGTTCTAGTCTACAGCAACGATAAATGAGGCGAATATCTATCACTTAATTTGTTTATTTATCTGGGTGTGTGTGTGTGTGTGTGTGTGTGTATGTGTGTGTGTGTGTGTGTGTAATATTAACCTTAGTGGCGCCAAAGTCTTAGTGATAATGTTAGTGGTCGACAAAATTCGGCTGTTTGTGTTTCTCAGATTTTTTGGCGCGGATTATAAACTTCCCCGAGGATGTGGTCACTCCTCTTAGTCAGGCCAGCAGCGAGTGGTGGTAGTGGTTGTATTATTAGTAGTAGTGGTGGTGGTGTTGGTTGTAGAGGTGGTGTGGTGGTAATGGTGGTTGTAGTGGTGGTGGAGGAGGTGATGATGGTGTCAGTGGTGATGATGGTGGTAGAGATGGTGCTCATAATAGTGGCCATCGTAGCAGTTTATAGACACGACAACAATTGATCAGTAGTACCCGCCCACCCCGCCCACTATTCACACCCACACGTACAGAAGGTTTCGTCTCCCCAAGTCGTGTTCCGCCACTGCAGCAGCCACGATCATCACGCCCTGGGGATAAGGAGGAAGACTCACAAAAGCTAACTCACGTATACTATGACAAATAACATTCAAAACAAAATCAATATCTTTGCTAAGTAGAGACGTTTATTTGCAACAGTTAGGGAATGAAATTAAACTACTGGGTGGGACTTCACAAAGATATTCTGACTTGGGTTTGTCCCCTAATTTGTTATAAGTGAATATATCTAACTAAGGTGGAAAATCTTGGTGAATTTTTGTTGCCATTTTGGAGTCAAATAGAAGCTACAGGTCTTTGACCTTTCACCTGATTCTGAGACTATCCCAAAACCAGCGACTCACATCTTACCCTCACCGTTGACATGTCATCTCCAGGGCCATATCAGGTCGTCCTCAGTCAACATTTAGGTTACGTGTCAAGTTTCAACAAATCGGTAAGATGATTGTTCTGTAGACACACACACATACAGCTGTACAAACAGGAGAGCCGACTGGAATCTTTCTTCTCCCTCCTGGAAATGTATAGTTAGTAAGATACTGAAGTAGTTGTGAATTAATTATGGCCTTCATATTACGTCGTTTATTTTTCCACATAATTTCCCGTTTTTCTTCTTCTAATATTCACAGGGCTGAAGGAAACGTTCCAGAAAAGCTAAAATATTGCTTCAAACAGGAAACTCTTTTGAGTTGACTTGTGAGCTTTAGTGTTCCAGGAATCACTCGTGAGCTTCCAGTGTCCCAGGCATCACTCGTACGTAAACTACCAGTGTTCCAGTTATCACTTGAATTGTGAGACGATTTTTGTGTGACTCGTAGAAGCAATATCCGTCGCTGGCTTGTGGGGAATGCTTCTCCTTTGTTCTCGGACTTCTCGTCACACGTTGTCAACAAATAGCACCAAGGCGCGGCGGCATTCCCCAACTCTGGCGTCGAGGCGGCCGAAGAACAATATTTTCTTCAGATCACTGGCGTGTTTAGTGTAAGAAGATGAGGCGAACAGGGACGGTCACACACCTTTGGGAAGAATAATCTTTTTCAACTGTTTCCCAATCCTTCCGGGCCCCTAATAATGACAACAATAAGTTTGGGCCATAAACTTATTGGCAAGGCTTAAGTCATCGTTCACAAAGGGTTTAAGTCATCGTCAGTGGGTAGGTAAATGAATTAACTACTTAAAATCCCTTCACGATGTACAAGGTGTTCCAAAAGCCAGTTTATCAACCTCCTTTAGGTCCACCTCCTCCTCTTCCTCCTGATCTTCCTCCTCCTCTTCTCCTGCCACCCCTCCTCCTCTTCTTACTCCATCTCTTCCTCCTCTTCCTCATTCTTTTCCTTCTCCTGCCACTCTTCCTCCTCCAAGATACTGTATGTGTATGTATGTACAGGTACCTATGTGTGTTTGTGTACCTATGTGTGTTTATGTACCTATGTGTGTTTATGTACCTATGTGTGTTTGTATAATTACGTCGAATGTGTGTGTGTGTGTGATGTATGTACAGTACCTCTCATGTGTTTATGTGAACCTCCGTGTGTGTTCGTTTGTGTATACACTGATATATGCGTGTTTGTTTTTGGACACATACGATACATACAAGTTCGCCCACCCGTATAATTATCACCAACGCAGCGCCCTCTACCTTGTTCCACTCCAGTCGTCTAATCATCCCCGTATTATCTACTCCAGGTGAACGTGAACATCGGCCTTTGAGAATTTTAGAGGCCTGGTTGGCTTATCTTGATATCGTGGTGTTCTGTGTTTGGTCTGGAGTCTATCTGGGGAAGTCCACCTTGCATGTCCCGCTTTGTTATGCGTTTGTCGGTGGTGTTTGGAGAGCTGCTATCACGACCCGGGTTTTAAGGCTCTATGCACCCACACAACGAGCAACCAACATTAATTTCAATGGGTTTACCTCGTATGTAAAGGCTTTCATGCCAGGCAACTTAGTAATGTTAGGCAACTAGCGGAGAAAAATAATATGCTGTGAGAGAGATTTATTTTAGTTTTTTTCATTTTACTGGGAATTTTGAGTTTATATGATCATGACTATAAAAAAAAATACACCGGAGGAAATAAATCATTGAGGAATTTGTGTCTTTTTTCCTCTCAGGTAGACGACGAGGCAGGAGATGGACTCAATACCCCCCGACAGGAGGGCCACAACACACCTCGCGCGACACCTGTACCTGAATGGCAGCCACTCACAGGTAAACATGATTAAGGCGAGTGATCTGGGTCAATAAGCAGCTCATCCACCATCACTCTCACGGGATTAAATACTCTCGGGTGTTTGTGCTGAGGGACTTATACTACCGTAAGTGTATTTGAGGGATCAGTGTGTGTGTGAAGTGCATGAGGTAGTGTGAGGAGGCTGACGAGTGTAAGGGATCAGGTGTGAATATTTTTTAATGGATGACGTGTGTTGAGGGGCTAAGTACATTTAGTTAGTCCCTATTCCTCTTTTCCTGACCTAACTGACAGATAATTTTAACGTTTGAGGGACATTTTTTAACTGCTATTTTGCTCACTTTTACTGTATAATATTTGTAGCTGAATTTTTTTTCATAAATATTTCTAAAGATATTGTGATTTTTGAGTATCATTCCAAACGTTACTTAAGCCTCTGAAGCCTCTTGTGTGAAGTACAAATTATGTGAAGTGTTCTTGAGTACCATGACACTGTACTCAAAGTATGACGTCGTCGTGCGCAAGATACCTGTACAGGAACTCGTGTGGTCATGTCCCTCAACGTCAGTATTTCTCGGAGTCAATAATTATTTTGTATATGACTTGAATTAACCCATCTAGCTACAGTCTCTATTTTGTTAATCTTTTAATTAACTTAATAAGGTTTAGAACACACTTGTGGGTTCCTCACTATTAAACAGCTAAATCCCTCGTCATCATCTTTCACTTGTTCTGTGACGTAACTACCTCGACTCCATCTTTACACAACAATAGAAATTGAATTTACAAGATTCTTTATACCGGATCTATACACCTGGAACAAAACACACACACACACACAAAAATAGGACATTTCTGAGAACTATGTAGATGCCTTCACCATTCCAGACTCCACACGGCCAAACTCTGATGTTTATACTTTTTTATATATATAACCTGGAGAATAACTTTGGTCACCTTTATTCAACTCCGACCAAGAGTCTAAAATAGTATGATTCTCTGCAAATGAGACGACATTCATTTTTCAACATAACATCGTTCGTTTCCAGAGCACATCGATGCGTCTCTTCTTCCTTCGAGGTATGAGACGTGCGAGGAGTGTGTGAATGTGAAGCTAAGAAGTATGAATGTAGGAGCGAGCGAGGAGGTGTGAATGTGGGGGAATATGTTACATGGAGAGGAGATTGGAGATCGGCGGAGGAGTGGCTGGCGGCTCATACAGGTTCCATCATCACGGGATGCCAAATAGTCCCTCGAGAGCCGTTCCTGTGGTCCCCCAATGCGGCCAGCCTCCACCACCACCACCTTGAGCGTTCGTTTTCATTCTGGTTTTTGAGACTTTCACCTCACATAGAGAATTCTATCAATGTTCACTACTCATCAATATCTCTCCATATATCTACGTGTATTAACAGAATTCGTGTAAGTATCTAGACGGTATATATTCAACAGGGATTCTCTTCTTTAGATCGTCACCGCCGGCACTAGCTTGAGACCTTCCCGCCATATTTGGGGATCAGGGCGGGAAATAGAAATACGAAATTGCCGATTTTCCTGTTATTTTTCAGGCGAGATATGACGGAGGAAATTGTTTCTCCAGTCCCCGCGCCTCCCGCCAGAATTTTCATGGATGATCTGCCAAGACGCTGCCATTTTTTTGTTATTTTTATTCTCTCAGAAACTCATTTGCGTTTATGAGTAGGTCAGGCTTACGTATGTTCCATAGCGTTAGTCCGGGTTAGGTTATAGGGGGGGGGGGGGGGGTTTCAGAGGACCCGGGTTCAAATGTTTTCAGTCTCCTGTTTTGCGGAATTTTCATCTTTGTTGAGTATTGTGTTTATCATTATTTTCAATTGTTTTTCTTTCCATTGTTTATTATTTTGTATCGTATATTATTTTCTTTATTTAATTATATTACGAGATTTTATTATTCATTTCCGTATATTATTTAATAACCAAATAATTCACAATATTATTATGATTTTTTTTTTCATATCATCTTACTATTTCCTTTTTATTTGATGTATAAATTATTGCCTTTGCATCATTTATCAATTTATTTCTGGTATTTTATTTATTTTTTATCTTTACTCCTGATCTTTTCTTTTCTTTCTATTTATATATTTGTTCTTCCTGTCTCTTTGTTTTATTATTATTATTATTATTATTATTATTATTATTATTATTATTATTATTCACTAAAAATTACAAACGCGAGAATTATATTTGCATTAGTAGTAGGTCCCCCCCCCCCCCACACACACACACACAACACACACTATATTGGGGTCGTGTTTTAGCTTGTGTCTGAGTTTTGTGCAGGCGAGGGGAGGTGAGGGGCAAGAGGGGGGTGATGGGGTGACGGGATGGAGAGGGGCGAGGGACCAGAGAGGGTGATAGGGTGACGGGATGGAGAGAGGGGGGAGGGGGTTGTGGATCTGACCCATACAATTCACCTCTGTTATCAAGGCCTCCGCTGCATTGTGATATTCAGGTGGTGAGAGATATATATAAATGTATATAAGTTTTAATTACCTTTTTAATTGATCACCTGTGTGTGTATACCTGTGTTCTGTGTGTTTAACGAATAATAATAATAATAATAATAATCACAGAAAAGTTACGCTAGGTGTAGTTATGTTGGGTTCAGTTAGGTTAGGGTTACATTAGGTTTGGGTTACATTTATGAGTATTCTGTAGTAATGATAAACTCTACATTATAGTAGGTGTTTAGTCTCTGTTTGTACACATACCAATGGATGTTATGAGAGTTTCAAAAAGGAAAAAAAAAAATATCCACAGGCTAATCAGTCTTCACCTTCTCCTCCTTACTACTTCATTACCAAAACATTCCTTAACTAATGGCCAGACAAGTGACACATATATTAAGATTGACTGAGCCACGAGGATAAAGGTAACAGAAATATAGGTGTTAGATTATGTAGGTATAATTTAATTGCGATAGTAAAAATATCCATAGGACACATAATAAACGTAATAATACTCTAAATATATACATCAGTTACAAATGAAACACTTTTGAACATTCTTACCTACGTGGGGGGAAATAATACTTACTCAACCTCGCCAACAGGGACCGCCAGACACCAAGACGATACCACAGTGCTCAAATAAACTTCCATAGCTAAACTAATCTAGGCATTAAAAATAAGATAAGGTACCAAAATTGTAAGGTCAGATTATTTAAATAAAATGTAATATGGATCTAAGGCAGGGCTGGGGGGATAACTTATATAAAAGGGGTTTAATACAAGGTGTACGGACTCTCAACTGAACCTATACCTCAAAATATTACATAATCGTGACAGTGAAATAAACGGACATGGAACAATGGCGTTGATTCATAAAGGGATTAAGACATTATATAACACTTGGAATTAAACAACCAACAAATCGAGAATAACCATGAACCAGTAGCAGTGGGTGAAGGTGTTCCAGACAAACTAACCCATCACCATGGGTGCTCCTTCGTCAGTTTCCATCATGGGCAAACATCTGTAGGGGCAACACGTCCATATTAATGTTAACAGTATAATAATTCTCACTGGGTTAATACAATAAGTTATCAATGACACACACACACACACACACACACACACACACACACGCGCGCACGCACACACACACACACACACACACACGCGCGCGCGCGTGCGCACACACACACACACACACACACACACACACACATGCACACACACACACACACATGCACACGCACACACACACATGCACCAAGCACCACATCTAGTAATATAAAAAAAGGTTTCGGTGCCACTTACTTGCACATGGAAGGCACCCAGACAGTGCCAGAGCCACATTCGCCCTGGTTGTTACACGGACAGGAGCAACGCGTCTGGTCCCACATGACGGTATTAGGGACTCGTCTCATACGCTCCTGACACATTTCCTTCGCCTTGGGCTTACACTCACACCTGCACATTTTCTTGTTGAACACCTGTAACACATGTTTATCTGTCAGCTGAAAGAAGTGGAATCAAAGAATATGGATATGACACCCACACACACATCCTCACCTTCCACAGTAAACAAATTCAACTCATTAAACCTACTATTTTGAACGTAATTAGCTAGTTAATTAATTCTATCCTGCGGCAGATAAACTCTACTCTATCCCTCACGTTTCCTAACACCTGTTCTCAAAGACACAAACCTTTCGTCATCTTACCTCGTTGTGTCCACATTCTTTGGGATCCTTGTCACACCGGCAGCCACACTCGGTATGCTCCTGCACCGTCACGTAGTCACATAACATATCGACGTTCGTGTTGTCATTGTTAATCTTGTACGCTTGAACCTGTAGGGGTGAATTAAGGCCATCAATCCATTTTTTCTCTCTACAATATTTATACGTTTTCACCGAGGTTGGGTTCATAGTAGAGAAATTCTGTATATATTATCAGAGAAAATTAAGTATTGTGTTTATTAATTATGCTTCTTATATTTTCTAACTACATAAAAAGGTTTAAAATTTTCAGTATCTGCCAGGGATGAAGTTCTGGCTCTAGGCCTTGGTCTCGCTCTAGTTCTAGCTCTAGGTCTCGCTCTTGTTCTCGTTCTAGGTTTCGCTCTTGAACATGGTTTTCTAGACAACATCATTGGTATCTTTTTTAACTCTAATAGTAAATAAAAGCGAATTTGAAATCTGTAGTATAACCTGTAGTCATGTTGTGTACCAGAGGAGAGAGGTGGTCAGCTGCTGGAGTGTACTCGTCTGTTATGTAGCCTCTTATTGGGGGAGTATTGTCCTACTTGTATTATAAATCTTATGACTAGTGGTATATATACACAGTTTTCTGACATAAACCTGTTGTTATTATTATTATTGTCATTATTATTAACAGTAGTAGTAGTAGTAGTAAAAGTAGCAATAGTAGTAGTAAAAGTAGTAGTAGTAGTAATTCATGTGGACTGACCTTGATCTTCTTCTTGTTGCCTTGTAGTCCAACACACTGATGGTTCGGTTGTTTACACATATGACCGTGACACTGTTTGACCACCACCACACTCGGGTACACCTGTGGGTATTCATTACACACAAACGTTACACCTGTAATCTACATTATATTCCTCGACATTGAGTTCATTATAATATGTTACTCTACTCACTGGATCACCTGAGTGTTAAAGTGATGGCATTTCATTATTGTAACATTAAAAAATATTTCTTATTTCCTTGCGTTTACTCAGAATACAATTGTTATTTTTTTCCTTCAACTCATACTTGTAGTGACTTACAATAACATGAATGTAACCCATATTAACCCTTTCACAGCGGGAGATTACCCTAAGCTGAATAAAATCGTCTGTCGGTAGCCAGAATAAAATGACAAGTGCGTGACACGCGGTGAAAGGGTTAATAAAGAGAAATTCTACTCGGAGAATACAGTTTTGGCAACACTGACATCCTCTTGAGTAACAAAGTAACTCACAAGTGCAGAGGACGATTATGTTTCACTTCACTTCATCTTTTAGAACAAGTCTGGCATGTTTCTGTTAACGTAATCACCACGACATTGAAGGTAGACTAACTAAACTTACTCGAATTTTGAAATGTTAAAAAAAAAATCTTTCAGAGTGGAGTGTGTACAAGAGACATGAGTAGTGCTACCTGTGTGTGTGTATCGGAGACATACTGAGTCTATGTTCTTACAGGAGACGTTAACAGTGTGCATAGAACATATATAGCATATTGTTTATTAGTGTATGTATAGATACAATGGCCGAGTGAATACAGCACTCGTCTCCTACACTAAGTATCGCTGGTTCTATTTCAGTCCTCCCAGTTGTAAAGGTGTACCTAACTTTACATGTGGAGAAGGGAAGGCAGCCGTGGCCAGTGTCGGCTACAGCTAATTGTGTACCGAAGCCTCAGTGTGCTGTATCCACATCGCCCCTAACGAGCAGACATCCCATATGGGACTGACTTTTACCTTCAGTGTATGTATGTGTGCACTGGAGACGTTACAGTGTAGGATCAGTGAGTTAAGTCCTACAGTGTACATTTGAATCCCTGAAATAAATCCTTAATGTCATATTGAATCGAAAAAGAAATCGCATGTAAGAGGCCACTGGTGACTGACGCAGGTGTAAGCTGGTCTGGTGGTGTATCAAGAAACACTAACGAAGGAGAACTTACCCAGTCGTAACCAGGTGGTACTTCTAGAGCTACTAGGGTGTCCCTGGGCTCCACACAGGTGGCATGCTTCATCAGGTCCCTTCGTTCTATCAGCTCGCGGCGATTCCAACATTTGTTACCTTCAGGAGAGGAGTAATGTAAACCATGGCCCAGGGTCCTTAAAAGTTTGTATGTTAAATATTGCTGGTAACAGATGTAAGAACATATAATACACGTTTATTTCACCTAGATAAAAATAACGTCATATGGCATCAAGATTACGCTTGTGAGCTGTCGTAAAGAGGTACAGTCTCCCTACACTATATAATTCTACATAAAATTCTATAATGACTTTTTATACTTTCCCGATACTTGTATTTTCTACTCGCATGGGTAACCAGAGTTAGAAACGGGTCAAAGGTCAAGGTTGGTGACCCGTTTCAACTCTGTGGGTAACTTACCTCCCGCAATCTCCGTGACAATAACTCACTCAGGGAGGATATTTGGTCAATAGTAAAGTTTTAGGTCTGTAACTGCTTCCGTTTTGAAGCTATGGCTGTAACAGACAGACACACTCACAGATAGATACGACCTTTTTTTATTAGAGATATAGTCTATTGAATAATTAGCAAATGTGAGTTACGGTAAGTCGTTGGTGGTTGCTTGAATACTTTAACATACAGTATATATCCCATACAAACAGAAAATTATGAATAAACACACACACACATACTAATACAAACATAGGTGTTAAATGAGGCATATATTACACAGCCTTAAGTGACTCACCTTCTGTCAGTGACCCGACACAGAGCAGCACCAAACACACAACATAACCAACCATCTTGTCTCTTCTACAGATCTTAATATTAAACTTTTTCTATTATTACTATTTTCTTCTCTTCAGTGCCTTGTTTCTTGCACGTGAGGGTATAGAAGCAGGGAAGAACGAGCACTGGAGGCGATGTCGTGTCTGGTGTGTAGTGAAGTTCGTCCTCAACTGTGCTGGCCATCCTGTGATACACTCTTTGGGTCTGTGGCGGATGTTCGAGTTTCCAGTTTGTTTAATTAATTTCTCATGGTTACAAAATGAATAGAGGAGTGGTCTTTAGCCCTAATTACGTGACATTGTCAATCTTTCATTGTAACTTATATGGAAATCGCTGTTGAATGTTCAACATAACACGTGGTGTTTGTATCCACCGTACAACCTCTGTACCTGCTGGGCTTGAGAGCTCAACAGTCTCATGTTAAGGTTACAACTTTATAAAAATTATCCTCGAACTTGCGCGGTTAGGCGTTAAAGGGAGACTTCTACAATGGATCGCCTCTTACCTCACTGGACGTCAGGCCCGGGTTCTCGTTAAAGGCTCTATGTCTCCTGTTCAAGAAATGAACCTCGGCACCCCTCAAGGTGGAGTCCTGAGTCCCACCTTGTTTAACACTCTGATGCACTCCATTGCATCTCTCCCGTGGCCGACAGAAGTTGTCCACTCAGGATATGCCGATGATGTCCTCCTCCAAGCCCCTGACTACCTCAGCATGCAGGAAGCCCTTGATCTGGTCTCCAGAGAGTGTGATTCACTTAGTTTCCTTCTTTCAACTTCGAAAACAAAAGCCATGTGGCACGGTCGTGTTGTACCTCCACCCCTTCTCTTATCAGGAACGCCCTTGGACTGGGTTAATGAGACAAAATACCTGGGTGTGTATGTAACTCGCACACGTTGTCAGATCCCTGAAGTCCGCTATCTTCGAGACATATGCTTTCGGCGTCTCGCTCCTCTCTCTACCATGTCAAGGGGTTCCCTTGGTGCCACCATCCCTGTACTTCTCACCATGTACAAGTCCTTCGTCCGTTCCTGTGTCGACTACGCCGCCCCTGCCCTCGTCAACATTAGTCGGACTGCTGTCAACCGTCTCGAAGTTATCCAGAGGAAAGCTGCTCGTATCATCCTTGGGGCTCCTCAGTGGACACGCTCTACGTCTCTATATACCGAACTTGGTCTTTCCCGCTTACAGGATCGTGTCCAGGAGTTTTACCTAAAAACTGCCGTTTCCATTCTACGGGATCCTCGGGGCAACTATGTCCAAACCAACTTGACTCCTGCTGTCCGAGACCGACCTCCATCTAGAAGACAGTGGCGGGGGTCACTCATCCGAGCCCTTCAGGAACACGACCTCCTGCCTGATATTGTTGTCACCCCTGCTGTTGGTTCGTCTCCTCTCCCTGGCTGGATTTTCAACCTGAAGTGATTGCCCTCGGTGGACCGCTCCCGAAATCCCAGGTGAACCCTGTTATTCTCTGCAAATACCACCTCTCCAGGATCGCCCACTGGTCCCCAGGTAGGGTCGTCCTCCACACTGATGGTTCTGTTGACCCCGCTACAGGTAGGGCCGGGGCTGGTGTCTACATCTTCCGTCCTGATGCCCCTGAGCCTATCAAACCGTCTCTCAGAGTTTCTGACGGGGCATCCTCCACTCAGGCTGAACTAATAGCCCTCCTTGCTGCCCTTCTCGCTGAGGAAGAAGCAGATGGTTTCTGCCCCTTGCTTGTCTGCTGCGATTCCAGGTCTGCTCTCGACGAGATTGCATTTGGATCAGGGGAAAATAAGGACCTCATCCTCCGAATACGAGGGTTAACATCCACACGTCAGGATGCAGGCCGTCCTGTGACATTCCTATGGATACCCAGTCATGTCGGTATCTTGGGGAATGAGGCAGCAGATGGCCTTGCCAAGACTGGCTGCAACAAGGCCACACCTGACTACGTTGTTCCTCGAACACTCTTACAGATTAGGACGCAAATTCGCCGCAAACAGAGAGAAGCTCGGGAAGCAGCCATCCCCCTGGACTCCCCGCCCACCTGGTACGATGTCCTCCGTAAACTTCTTGACCTCTCGTACGTCTACGGGAAAGGGTCGTTGAAATGGGACGTGATTGCTGCCCGTATCATCATTGGGTATGAGTTTGCTTGGGAGATTGGTATCCCCACATCCCCTGAGCAACGCTCTTGTGCATTATGCAGAAGACCCGACAGCAGCACCCTTTTCCACTACCTCCTAAGATGTCCCCACACACAACGCTTCCGTGACGCCTGCTGGACCACCACTCCACGACCCCCTGACGGAGACACGATGATCCTCCCCATACTGGCCAGATATTGTTGTAAATAACATTGATTATGTGTTAAAGGAATATCCTTCCTTCCTTAAGCTTTAGTAAGCCCTTTATAATATTTATACTGTATATACTTGTCACACTTGCCAGATGCTTCTGGTGTCATTGTACAGGGGTACCTAGTGACAGTACTAGGATCCCGCTTCCTCTATCAAGGAATAAACAATTGAAATTGAAATTGAAATTATCCTCTAGGTTTAATGACACTTTGCTTGATTATAATATTGTTATGACTTGACCAGGTGAACGTCTGTGGTCAGCGTCCATCATTAGAACACTGCTACATGGCGTTATATTTTTCCTTGTGAATGTTCAACTACTAACGTCATCCAACACCTGTAATTTCAAAGAGTCTGGGAACCCTGTCTTAAAATATCTAAACTTGCCACTGAATACTCCGGCGACCCAGGAATCAACGTGGCTATGTATAAAACTCTTGAATAAAAGCTTTATTCAATTAAACTTTTGATAATCGTTCATTACCATTGTCATTCCCAGCACTGATCGAGCCGCGGTTCTAAATGTGATCACTGTGTGTTAAGACAGGATGTAGTGGTAGAGTATATCAAGCGGTACTCAGGCTGTAGATACTACGTTGACTGTTCCACAAAAGGAAATTATGAAACCTGGTAAGAACCCAGCCTGTTCGCACACCTCCTTCACACTGTCGTCACTGTATGTAATAACGGAAGAATTTACACAAAACTCTCTCTATTTTTAAAGATTCACACGATACGTTCGTTGATCGGAACTAGGGGGAGTGTATCAACGTCCGGCTGGTCTTTACTTTGATCACCTTCACCGTGTCGTCAGGTGCCTCCTCAAACTCAGGCATACTCACACACAGGCGCTCGCTCACACATACTGTACATAGACATTCACATACACACGCCCATTGTGTATCTTCAATCAATGAATTATTATTATTATTATTATTATTATTATTATTATTATTATTATTATTATTATTATTATTATTATTGCACATGCACTCTACCCACACTGCACACCTCTGCTCGCCCTACACACCCCTGTTCGCGCTACACACCTCTGCTCGCCCTACTCGCCACTTCTCGCCCTACTCGCCTCTTCTCGCCCCCACACGCCACTTCTCACCCTACTCGCCACTTCTCGCCCTACTCGCCTCTTCTCGCCCCCACACGCCACTTCTCGCCCTACTCGCCGCTTCTCGTCCTACTCGCCACTTCACGTTCTACACGATACTTCTCGTCCAACACGCCACTGCTCACCCTATTCGCCTCTTCTCGCCCTACACGCCACTGCTCACTCTACACGCCACATACACCTCCTCTTCAATGCCGTGGTGGGTGGCAACGCTTCAGTTCCCGGCCACAAACAGGCCAGACTTAGCCAACACAAACACCGCTAGTCTGAAAACCTGTGATTGTTGACTCCCCCTTCCTGAGCGGCCGTGTTTGCTGACTTGATAAGGCTGCAAAGTTGGTGTTTGCTGAGTAAATTCTAATCTTGTTGGACATATTGAGAGGAAGTCGGCCCTGATATTTGTGTTATGGATTGAAATATATCCGTTAGTATAGGAACGAGTGAGTGAGTTATTTTACCCGACAGTATTTGATTGTTATCCGACAGGGCTAAGAGACGACTAGAGTTTGTAAGCCTCACCTAAATTCTGAGTACCTGGTTGATTACCTCATCACCCGGCCGTGTTGGTTGTATGGATGGCTGCTGCTGTTAGGTGGATGATTATATCTGGGGAATAATAGATGGGCAGGAAGAGGAGGCGGGGAGGATAAGAAAGAGAAAGTTGAGACGCGAGGAAGATGAGGAAGCGGGGGAAGATAAGGAGGTGGAGGAGGATAAAAAGGCGGAAGAGGAGGAGGAGGAGGTGGAGGACGGGGAGGACAAGGACAAGGAGGACGTGGAAGAAGAGGAGGCGGAGGAGGACGAGGTGGCGGAGGAGGAAGAAGATGACGAGGAGGCAAGGGAGAATAAGGAGAAGGACGAGGAGGCGGAGGAAGAAGAGGAGGCGGAGGAAGAAGAGGAGGCGGAGGAAGAAGAGGAGGCGGAGGAAGACGAAGAGATGAGTACAATATGGAGATTTAAGTAGGGTTATGGAAAATACTGCTGTATGAGGTTCGTTTATATGTAAGTAATTATATTGTCGTCTGAGAGGGAGGAGGAGGATGAAGTAGTGGAGGAGGAGGAGGAGAAGGTAGAGGTGAAGAATGTAGAGGAACAGGAGGAGGGTGAAGGGGAGAGGCAGGAAGGAGAGGAAGAGAAATAATGAACTGTGTGAAATCAGGGAAACGAAAGTTTTACCATAGGCGAATTAAATTTCGTTAATTTGTAGCCATAAAAACAAAACAAAATCCCCATTTGCTAAAGCCTCCGTTGATAAACTTAATGTGGTCAAATGCAGTGCCGGCCACGCTGCCTCCACGCATACTGAGGGCTTGGTAGACCGTATGCTGTATTCACACTGTCCCCACTGTCATGTTATATGCTAAGGAAGCACGTTATAACACACTTAATTTAAAGATATTAACAATTAAATTCTATTAATCCCATTTTATTTAGCACAGGGGATCCCGTACACAAGTGGTTAGTAGAGTACGCCTGAAAGACCTGGAAGTGATGTTAACAGAGAAAGCAGTGATAGGAGTCAACAGTAAAGTCCTGGTGATTGCCAAAGTTGAACTTCTCAGGAGTTAACTCTACCACATCTTACTTAGATCTAAAGTTTATCGTCTTGTGTTATTACGTCTTGAATGCCAACGACCCTGGTCAGAATTGTGAGTTGTAGGTAAACTTTCAGGACTTAGATAGTCAGTAGCCTTCTTTAACTGACGATAGTTTTTGGAATTATGAAGCCACATATAAGTTAAATGAGTAAATACATCCTCACAGTTCTTATTATGACTATACCTATCCTGTAACTACGTCACCCTTTGTTTACCGTAGTGTGAATTTGGAGAACACTCGGGGTCATTTTCGCTCGATATAACAGAAGTTCGTGTTATTATAGCGAGAAAGTGATGTTAAGGGAGCGATTGTAAAATTGTTTTTGATCCAAGTATTTATATCCTATAATTTCTTTCGTTATGTATGTGAGAAGTGTAGAGTCATCAATTAATTATCACAGGATGAAACAAAAAACAAGAATACAATCCATCTATTTTGAAACTACAACACAGAATATAATTGACATAAAAAATAAGATTTGGACAATTTATAGTCATCCCTAAAACTGTTCCAGAAAAAGAAAATGTTGCCTTTACAAATAGAGAGCATGGGTTTGTGGGGAACTAATGTGATGTAATAATTCAGTATATCGTCTTTCTCTTCTAATTTAACAATGAAAAGAGACTGTGGATTTCTCTTTACACAAAAATCATTAGTTTATTCTTTATGTAATTCATGCATTTCTAAATCACAAACAACTTATATGCATCTTTTAGTCACAAATTTATGTCATTTTTGTTTTATTTATTATTCCCCCAACCTAAAACAGAACCACATTAGAAATAAAGTTATAATGGATTTCCTGGGCTACCTTTACTCGAATCGTTATACTGTTCAAAATTTGTGGTATACCTGAACTGAGTGCACCTTGATTATCATCCTAGCTATAACTGATCACCTTATCTCGGCAGGTTACGTTTGCAACGTTCATCAACACATGCTGCTCCTGAAACCCTAACCCTGTTGCCTGCTGATTTAACGGAAAGGTGAGTATTATTGAATATTCTTTTTTTACATTTGGTGGCATTCACAGCCCGATCTTAACACTTTATACTGTACTGTATTCTCTACTCGCCTGTTTCTGATCAAACAGTCTATGGCGAATAATTTCCCCTACTGCCACTTTAGGTGAAGGCTAGTTATATTGAGGATGAAATGAAACCTATCGTCCTCTTGCCTCCTTTCGCCACCTAAACCTTGCCAAAACTTAGGAACACCATTGGAATTTACGTAAGAGCGTCGCAACAGGGGACGATAAATTTTAGTAAAGTTATCCATTATACATTTTCTGTGATACAAGAAAATTGAGAAACTTGTTTGGGATACTATTTTATTAACTCCTCTAATAACCACATAACACAACCATCGTCGGAGACAACAAAGTTTTATTTCTGAACAATGACTCAATGAGGCTTAACTTTCCTCGTAATATATAGGGATTATAATATTCATAAGTAATCTTATACACTTAAGAAAACTTCTTCAAAAAATTACCGGCACGCGCAATTCCTGCAGCACAACTTCGTGACAACAACATGTGTAAAGTCCTGTCCAGGCTAGACCAGAACACTGCGGTAATAGGTATATCTAAGAGCCTGTTCACATACAGTATTCAACAGTGTTCAAAGCTGTACAGCCGAGCACTGATTAGATATTTAAGTTCACCGCTCGAGGTTAAAGAATCCGCAAGCCCAGTAAAACTGTGAGGGTTAACTTTTTTGGAGTGAGAGTTGTGAACTCTTGGAACAATCTGCCAGAGAGTGGTGTGACGGCACCGAGTGTGAGCTCTTTCAAGATCAGACATAACAAGCACTGGAGAAGGTTCAGAAACATTCAGGAGCCAGTGCATGCCCAGTACTTGCCAACAGTGTGTAACAGAGACGTGACTGATCGCCCAAGAGGATAAAAAAAGAATATATATATATATATACATACATACATATATATATATATATATATATATATATATATGCTGATAACCACCAGGAAAGAAGAAAACACGAAGTTCCCAAGCGCTTTCGTGTAATTCACATCTGTACTCACCCCTGAAGATGTGAATTACACGAAAGCGCTTGGGAACTTCGTGTTTTCTTCTTTCCTTGTGGTTATCAGCATATACCTAGATCACGCGCACCTACAGTGATTTACTTGCATATATATATATATATATATGTATATATATATATATATATATATATATATATATATATATATATATATATATATATATATATATAAAACTAGCGAATAGAATTTGAAAGTAAGAAGTAATTAAGTAAAGAAAGTAAGTAAGTAAAGTAAGCAAATAGATAAATAAGTAAAATTAGTAAATATGCAAATCAGTAAGTAAAGAAATTACTAAGTAAGCAAGCAAGAGTTCAAGTCACGAGCAACATTGTGACCTCCGACCAATAGCGCCACCGTCTGTATTAATGCTTCAGTTAGGGATGAAAAACAAAGCCAAACAAACTTGACCCTTACCAGTGTTAATTTGATTCTCAGACTTAGGTGTATTGGAACCATCACAACAACAGCACTGGACATGTAGGGGGCTATTGTTTTATTTTTATTTTTATTTTTTTATTTAATTAATTTATTTGAATATTCTTTCTTTACATTTCTAAGTATTATTTTAGTTTTACGTTTAGGTTTGTCTTACTTACCTTATTGTTCATTTTATATATATTATTTTATATATTCACTACTCACGGTAGCCGCCACCACCCAGGTTTATATAACAACATTAACCAGTGAAACACTTTGGTAGCAGAGTGGCCATGGCTAGGCTCGTGGGTTCTCTTGTATTCAATGGTATAAATTATTGGGGGAAATAAAAGGTAGATACTGAAGTGGTAATGATAGTACAAAAAACATTAAGGTTGTTAATTGCAAATGAAGCAGAGGATGGCAACACTTCCCAGAGAACAAAGCACATGAATCACTCCCTGGAGGTTCACTCAAGAGTTGGAAAAATTTTCATTAACACTGGTACAAATTATCACAATACCACTAGGCATTACTTCACAACAAAAATGAGTATTTAAATTTTACAGAAACAATGTTCAGTAGAAACTACTACAACTCACGCACAACAATAATGGATCTTTGAACCTTCAATTCATTACCAACTGTCCTTATTCTTTATTGAACTCTAACAAAACCCGTCACAAGACTGTTATTTGTACCGTAGTAATTATTACTCTCAATACTGGGGAAACAGGTTACTCTGACCTTACAACACCCTGTACAACACAGGACGCCTCGGTAATAATGTACTCTGTGGGAATAATATACGACAGACTAATACAAACTGATACATACAGGCTGAGTACACAGGGCTCACGTCAACTTGGATTAAAAACTTTGCCGTGCGTTCACACTCAGTGAAGCCGCGACCGGGCCCAAGCTTAATGCAGCTGGATCTAGGCTCTGGGCTCCGTTGTGAACAGCTGCACACGTAGGCCCACTTGACTCACACTCTGGCGCGCCACCCACTTCAATCTTAATCCAGGTTTACTCAATGCACCCTGCCTCAGACATCCTGCCGGCAGCCCCAAGAACACACACACAGTGGAGATCGCATCTAGAATCATATAAGGTCAAAATACTGCACAAATGTCACAAAATACATTTTGTGTAAGAAAGCAAATGGAGCATGATCACTTAACACATGATGAGACGTTCAGTTACGTTACATAATTACTTGTATATTCAAACAAAGCACAACTAAGTCAAATTTACTTAATATGACGGTGGGGTGGGGACACGGATTTTCATATACCTGGGTACACTGAGGAAATCGCAGCTAAAATAATGATTCTCGCTGAGCTCGCGATCGTATGCCCCAGATGTTACACAGTTGGGATTTTCACGGACCTGTTTATCGTCTCAGTTACTGTACACATCGTACTATAAAAATCAGTACTACGGATGTACATTTATTTCTTGTGGCTTACGTTTAAAATTTAATCAGTGTTTGAGCTTGGAATGCATCAATTATATTGGTTACAAGAACATGAGATGGCATGCACTTCAGGGACTTGTGGCCGCTGACAGGTTCTCTCAATGATTTATGATTTTCTTTAATATAAAAATGACAATTACTTCAAGACAGTCATTACTTTAGTCTCTTATAGCTGGAAATCAAATAAATACAACTTCAGTTTTGAATTGGTATCTCGTAACTTCACGAGAGGCAAAAACGGGGATCATAGGCTTTGCTTGGCATTCAAACACATCTTCTTAGTACATACATGTAATTGATATTGAATGGTACATGTTACAAATTAAATTTAAATTTACATATTTGGAGGGCACTTCAGGTAATATAGAAAATGGACGGTAGCTCTCACTCGAGAAAACAAGTCCCGGGATAACTCACTAGTTACACACATGCTCTATGGACGACGGAGCATAATATGAATAAGCATGGGTATTAATATATTATATGTGCAACTGTAACCGTTACAGATGTACTCACACATTTATGGACAGAGATATATGTAGATTATGTTTACATATATTGACGTGCCCAAGTCATAGTGTTCGCAATACTTAGGGTTATAAACAAAGCACCGATACAGTCAAACACACCCGTGTATATCCACAATGCTAAAGAGGTTTACCTTTGTTTACACACATGCAAACGTTAAAATTACGTTAGAACTTATTTCACTGTCAATTTAGTGTTTATATAACGCACAGTAATAGTGACTAAAAATGTTTATCGTTAATATCTGGCGTGAATAGTAAACACTTGTAAAATGTTTTGAGCCAGCAACCTATTGATTGATAATATAAACATTATTTGATTTAATTGCCTTTTGATGTGTATCTGTTTTGCTTTATCTCCAAACTGTGAACAAAGAAACAAGTTGAGTTTTGAGAGAATGAAGATCAGACATCGTATATTATTAACCTTTTGTAATACCCTACACAGTTATTTAGTTATCCTCTACGACTACAGTATTACTCTTACTGATAGTTAAAATATACCATCTACTGTATAATCTTGAAGTAAGTCTCTCTTAAGAATCTATCATCACAATGGCACTATAAGGTTGGCACAAATCTCTATCACTTTCTTAAGGCACTATAGTCAGCCTTCTTCTGCACTGTACACGCCATAACACCACAACATTCTCACTATTTTCGTACGCCGACCGATCAAATGGGCCCCCAGTCCTAATTAGCCCCAGTTCTAACGAGTTCTAACACTAATGAGCTCCCATCTTAATAGTTGAAGCCCCTTTAACGAAAACTTCTCACTAATTTGTACAATAGCTATTCAAGTGGTCCCTAGTGTTAATGGGCTTCAACTCTAACGAGGTTATGGTAAGTTAGGGTGGGATTGGACCTGGCAGGACTGAGGACCATTTAACCTGTAGTATCTTGGTCAAGGTGTGTTCCACTGTCCATATTACTCTCTCACACACACACACACACACACACACACACACTCACACACACACACATGAAAATGTACCAATATAATTGTTAACAAGACTAAACTGTCCCTATTAAGAGCCTTGTGATATTATAATTTCACTCTACTGGGACATGTGGATGATTTAGTTCTCTGTTGTTGTTTGTTAAAGTATTCCCTGATCACGGTGGACAAGCCCAAGATGTCTCTCCACAACCTCTGCTCGTATGCTTTGTTTTTTTTCTTTTCATCCCAAATCACATAAGATGCACACCATCCCATGCAACACGACATGATACCGTATATTGTTGTTTCATTGGCCAGGGTCTTTAAATACCGTTCACCAGGTCTTACTTTTTTTTTAGCATATATGTTGTTTTCTAGCTGCACGTTGACCGCCTCACAGTGCATCACGACAGAGGAACACAACTGAAATATTAGTGATTTTGAGTATTGAAGCACAGTGCGTTTTTCATCCGTGAATACTGTATTATTTTACGCGTTAACTTCTTGCCTTACAATTAGTGTAACATGTGCACCATGATGCGTTAAGTCTGCCACATCTAATAATTTACTCTAAAGCTGTCAGTCTGCTTTAAGGGGAATTTTGGCGTCTTTTATACAGCCTTTGAGATAATTTTCCTTAACTATTTAGTAGCAGTAAGTAGTGGTAGTGTTTATATCCATCAACATCCGGATTTAATTTCAAAGGTTGTATTAGTTTATCTATATAAAACATTACACTGCAACAACGGCTTTTTCACGACTTCTACTTGGTAAACTGAAGCCTGGCGATGGTGTGGTGTTAGAGGTTCTCGTGGACCTGTAGCCTGGCGTTGGTGTGGTGTTAGAGGTTCTCGTGGACCTGTAGCCTGGCGATGGTGTGGTGTTAGAGGTTCTCGTGGACCTGTAGCCTGGCGTTGGTGTGGTGTTAGAGGTTCTCGTGGACCTGTAGCCTGGCGTTGGTGTGGTGTTAGAGGTTCTCGTGGACCTGTAGCCTGGCGATGGTGTGGTGTTAGAGGTTCTCGTGGACCTGTAGCCTGGCGATGGTGTGGTCAGAGATGGTGCCGTTAGCTATGGCACGACACAGGTGACGGTCCCGGAGATCCCCCCAGCCGCCGTTCCCATTCTTAGGTTTACCTGAGCTCCGGTAAACACTCTGCAGCTTGAGGGTATCCGGAAAGAGATACTGCTTTGACGCCTTTATACGGTTGGTGGCTTGCTGCACCTCCTTACGCACGTCGCACATCCGCTTTTTGACGTGCGTCCCACTGAGGAGAGACAATGTTCACTTAGTACCACATACTGACGTTACCATCGTTACAGTCCACACCATCATTGTTATGCTTAGTACACACTGAGAAAGAGGAGAAGGGGAGTTAGAGAAGGTAGAGAGAGTTACAGAGAACACTATTTCCTGACCTACTACTTACCGAATGTAAGACCTATCACCTACCGATTACCCGCATACAAGACCTACCAGCTACCGAATACTCGCATACAAGACCTACTAGCTACCAAATACCCGCATACAAGACCTACTAGCTACCAAATACCCGCATACAAGACCTACCAGCTACCAAATACCCGCATACAAGACCTACCAGCTACCAAATACCCGCATACAAGACCTACCAGCTACCAAATACCCGCATACAAGACCTACCAGCTACCGAATACCCGCATACAAGACCTACCAGCTACCGACGTGTAAAACCCTGGTGAGCCTGACAGACAACATGGACATCCGGGGCTTGAGGCAAGTCTGCACCAAGTTGTTCAGCGTCCAATCCCAGTTGTAGTCGTCGAAGTCGCAGAAGAAGGTCTTACACCTGGTTAAGACCTTCCAGGCGACTGAGTCCAACGCGAAGCCCAAGTTGTATTTCGTGACCCACCAATCACCTTTCTCCACCTGCGGGTATAAAGCAACATGTAACACAAGGAGAACGGGACTTACGTGGTGACACAACACTCACCACAGCACTCACCACAACACTCACCACAACACTCACTACAACACTCACCATATTTAAGGTTTTTATAGTTTTTTTTAATGAAAGGAATATTAATTAGGTCCAATCACTAACATTATCGTTCAGGTTTTCCAAGCTCGTGATAGCTCCCCACGACCCATCCGGCCTCACGCAGTCGTACTTCAACCTCACAAGTTTATAACACGATAGAGTTTATTCTCTTCTTAATAAACTAACGAGCGGTATTTAAAAACTGTGTGTGTGTGTGTGTGTGTGTGTGTGTGTGTGTGTGTGTGTGTGTGTGTGTGTGTGACATATCCAGAAAGGTGACAAAAATTACCACGAATTCAAGTTGTTAATGTACAAGCTCAGAGAGGTAATAGCAGCACGTTATACAATGTCTTGTTGATAAAAGTCTCACATTGATTTATGAGGACAGTGGTTAGGTTCGGGTAGGTTAGGTTAGGCAATAATCTAGAGTCAAGAAGCAGAATAACATATCAAAGAGCAACATGAGGCTGACAAGACGCACATAGAAGTTTCAAGCCTCAAGAAAAAAAAATACAGGTTCCAAACATCAATTTCAGTTTCTAGGAATTTAAGCTCCAGTGAAGTAACGCTTCCATACCACTCGATCCATTCACCAACCACCACTAACCTTAAAACTACAACCACACAACAACCACAACACAACCACATCACCACATACTTTTACTAGAACAATGAGGAAAAAAGTTTGGACAAATTCGCCTTGATCTCATGAACGGCATTAATTACTACAAACATTTTAGACTTACGAAATTTTTGTAAACGGCGGCAGACATTTTGTTGTAGTTGCCTAGAGACAGGACTTGGCAGTTGTCGCAGGAAGAGTGACGGATGTGTTTCATAAGCCCTAGGACATGCAGTAGGTCGGGTAATACATAGTGATCATCTTCCAGGAACACTACATGACCAGTGTAATTGGTCTTGGTTATCTCCAGTCCTTCAAACACTCTGTAAACACAACACCAAGGTTAGGTTAGGTTAGGTTAGGTTAGGTTAGGTTAAGGCTCTAAGGTTTGTGAGTCATCCTTCTTCTCTATGTTTACGTCACTCTCTCCTGTTCATTATCCTCTTCCCCTCCTCATCCACCTCTCTCCTTCCCTCCCTACCAGCGTAATTAGCCTTCCCGTCTGTTCATTAGAGGGTCTACTGTGATCTCTCTCTCTCTCTCTCTCTCTCTCTCTCTCTCTCTCTCTCTCTCTCACCTGAGTATCTTCCACCACCAGTGATGTTTGATTTGGGTGAAGGAGGCCTCGCGGTAGTGGCCGTAGGTGTCAGGCCATCGGTGGTTGAGGCACTTGTCATTGCCCTTCCTGTCAATGTTACAGCCTTAGTGACGACACCGACTCATCCTTTATTATATAGTATCCAGGTAAATAGTGTGTGAAGAACTTGCATAGTTATATACTGAGTGGATCTAGAGCATTTTACTATTAAGATAAAGCGCTAGTAATCCCAGCATTACTACTAAACTAAACTCCATATTGTTACAGTAATGCCTTAGATATTATTGAAATATTTGTCTTAATCGTTTACTTTAACGTAAATTAACGACTGGTAATGGTAATTCATAGAACAACAGCTTACAGATAATTCCTGGATTAAATTTTTATTTATATGTTTATGTATATCAGTATCTGTCTGTGTAAAGGCCCATTAGAACTGGAACCAACTAAAACAAGAGCCCTCCCTCCCTCCCTCACCTCACCTCACACTATTCCAGTTACAGTCCCTCGGGTCTCTGCCGGGGTAAGCAAAGGGGTGAAGTTGTATAGAGAATGGGAAGAAGATCTGCATCACACGGAAGTCTGTGATATTCCTGACGAAGGCGTTCATGGCGGGGTCCCACAGGTCGTGGCTGAATATCACCAAAGCCTCCTGGATGCCTCGAACCGCCTTCATGCTCTCCACCAGGTAGCGGAGGTTCCCCAGGCGGTTGTGTACCTGAGGGAGGTGTTCTATCATCACTCTCTCACCTGATGGCTCACAATATGTGTTAAATCATCTCTGTTTGTGTGTGTGTGTGTCAGCATGTGTTTGTGTCTGTGTCTCCAAACTTTACCTAGCATTAGTGAGGCCACACATGGATTATGCGGTTCAGTTCTGGTGTCCTTATTATAGAATGGACATAGATTCTTTGGAGAGAGTACAAAGAAGAATGACAAAAATGATCCATAATATTAGAAACCTTCCATATGAAAAGCTTAGGCTTACATTCATTAGAGAGGCGTAGAGTTAGGGGAGATATGATAGAGGTGTACATGTGGGTAAGTGGAATTAACAAGGGTAAAATGGAAGATGTTCTGAAGCTCAGTAATAACGAAATAACTAGAACAAATGGCTTTAAATTAGATAAATTCCGGTTCAGAAAGGATATAGGCAAGCACTGGTTTGGTAATAGAGTTGTGGATATGTGGAATAGGCTATCGAGTGCTATAGTAGGATCGGGGACACTAGGGAGCTTCAAGACGAAGTTGGATAGGCACATGGAAGTGCTGGGATGGGTGTGAAAGGGATCTGCCCTGTATGGGCCAGTCGGCCTCCTGCAGTATCCCACTTTCTTATGTTCTTATGTTCTTAGAGAACAGAAACATACACAGGTATAATGAGAAGCTTCACGAATGGCCTTGTTCTCATTGTCGTCTGATGTTTCGTGTAGTTAACCTCACAGACTTAATATAAATCTCTACCCTAATGAAACTTACTTTGTGAAGTGGTAATACTTCTATGAGCTTTCAAGAATGAATTACTCCAATATTTCACTATTTTCTACGTCTTCTTCCGTCTGGTAACAGTGAGGATGGTTCAGCTGTTATCATAATGGCAAAACAAGTTGTATTTTAATAAGTTATCTTGTTATCTTAAAGAATCTTGACATGAGTCTTGTTCCTCAAAACACTGGTCAAACCTTACAAAAAGTCTCCTTAATATTCCTTCAATTATTAAGTTATTGTTAAAGGAAAATGTCAACACGCTAACAAAGAATAATAATAGATTTTTCAGTCGTCATTGAAATCTTGGCCATTCCAGTGAGGAAATTCTGACTGTAACAACGAGACATAAACTTTATAACAAAACAACCCAAATTTATCATTCAGATCCACCACAGGAAGGAACTGAGTGATTGTCAGTACATTAATACACTGCACACAAACACACACAAATATATATGACAATAAGACACAGAATATGTAAGAATTCCTCACATTAGACATACCATTAAGTCAAAGATGTGCAAAGAACAAGTAACTCTCACCGTGAGAAAAGGCAGAAGCACGTCACAAACGGTAAACAAAACAAGCAGAAACTCGTCACACACACACACACACACACACACACACACACAAACAAACACATGTAGAAAATATAAAAGCGGCAATCATCAAGTTTGAGGAAACAAAAACAATCAGAAGGTCACCATAATTAAAATATAAACAAGCATAAATTTATCACTCATTAATACTCAGGGCAGTAATACACAGCGTCAACAAACTACAGGAGTGGATCCAGGAATATCAAAAGGGGGAGGGGGTCCAAGAAGCTGTGGTTGGGGGAACATGGCGAGCCCAGCCTGCTCACCCAGCTGGGGGGTTAGGGGGGGGGGCGCTTTAACCCCCCCGCCCCCTACCTAATCCCCAGAATTTTTGGAGAAATCTGACCAATATTATGGGCATTTTGAGGCCATTTTGAAGCCATGCGCACTTGATATTAGGGGATATTCTGAAGTCAATAGTAAATACTTTTTACTATACAAAAATGTCTGCGTACATTACTGCATTAAAGAAAATGTACTGGAATTTTCTGGTGAAAGGAGCGGGTGGGATGCGGACCCCTAGGAACTCCCTGGATCCGCCCTTGAACTAATAGCAGAAGACAACACAAACACAAGGTTTACTTATCGCGAAGATTACCACGGAACACCCTCCACACAGAAGAAAACTGTTCATAATGATGCTTTGCAGGGATAACTAACCTGCACCAACAATATACTGGTATTCCTGTGAACGGGGCCGAAGCGATCCTGGTTGTGTACTTTCTGTTCGTTATTGTCCATTTTGAGTTGAACCTTGATCTTGATAATAGCCTCCTTGCTGAGAGACACCTCGGTAGAGTCCACCTCGTGTGAAACTCCTCTTCTTGGTGCGGCCGCCTTGTTGAGGTTGGGACTCCCCGCAGGTCTACCCCTTATACGTTTCGGTGGCAGAATTTTTTTCAGATCTAGTTTTGGTTTTGGTTTGTTCTCTTTGGTTACAACAGGCGCACTGACGTAGATTTTTGTTTTTTCATCGTTCTTTTTAACCTCTGTGAAGTCTGTGTTTACTTTATCGATTTTAACCTTTTTCTTATTGTCCCAGATATCAAGCTTAGCAAATACGTCTTTTTTGGTTAACTTTATCGTGGCAGGTTTTTGTGAAGTGTGTTGACGCTTCACTGGTGTGTTTACACCCTGAGTCACATTTTTTGTGGTGGTTTTTTGCACTTTTTCCTTCACCACCACTGAAATGTGCTTTGATTTTACATTATCAACATGTTTCTTAGTTACATTGCTATGAAATACAGAATCTTTATCTTTCCGTAAAATTTCAGGTTTATTATCACTTCTAAGCTCTGACGCACTGGTATTCGTTCTATTATTTACATTATATGATGCTGAACTGGTATATTGCAATGAAATTTTTTTTAGATTCTCTTTAGTTTCAAAATGTTCACTACTAAGATGTGTGGGTGCGGGGGAACGGAGATACTGGCTAACCTTGGGAAAGGCTCGCAGATGGCCCGCAGTTTCGTTGCTCCACCAAGGGGCGAACACTACGTCATTTTTAGTAGAGTCCAGCATCTTCAACTCTAGCTGGATCTTGATGGTCATGCACAGGAACATAAGCGCTACCAGCACCCTCTTCAGCGCCCGTCGCCACCGCATCCTGCAATTCTGGTAAGCAGGACAAGTAAGATGCAGGTTGTGAGAATCAATACTAAGTGTTATCGCGCTATCAACATGTGTACAGAAAAATCAGGATATTTTCACCCAAGAAGCGAACTCACAGTTATGTTGTGCTTCCCTGCCTCTATTTAGTGTTTTCAATTACAATAGATACATAATTATTAGTCAAACAACTTCTGCAATATAAATTTAACATACATGACAACGATTAGAGAAGCAAGTTATCATCGTTCTCAGTGGGTTAAGTCATCGTCCTCAAAGGGTTAAGTCATCGTCCTCAAAGGGTTAAGTCATCGTCCTAAAAGGGTTAAGTCATCGTCCTCAAAGGGTTAAGTCATGTTCTTAAAGGGTTAAGTCATCGTCCTCAAAGGGTTAAGTCATCGTCCTCAAAGGGTTAAGTCATCGTCCTCAAAGGGTTAAGTCATGTTCTTAAAGGGTTAAGTCATCGTCCTCAAAGGGTTAAGTCATCGTCCTCAAAGGGTTATAAATCAACACTGGATAAATTTATCGTATACTTAAAGGATAAAGTCATCGTCCTCAAAGGCTAATGTGGTTCACCAGAAAAATGTTAAGAAAAATTACACCGATAGAAAAACAACTAAATTCTGACTAAAATTGACTAGAGCAACAGACTAGAACCCTAAATAAAACAAGAGACACTTAGGCCACATAAATTAGGGTAAGAGAGGATGATGGTAGAGATATTAATGGGCAAAGTTGAGGCTAGGAAGGCTGGGGATGGGTGATTGGGTGATGAGTGGTAAGTGATTAGTGATTATTGAATGGTTAGTGAGTGGTAGCTGTTAGTGTCTGGTTACAGCTTGTTAAGTGATGATTGATTCGGAGAGGTGATTAGTTACTAATTGGTGATTGTCCTGTGAGTGGTGACTAATCCGTGAGTGATGACTGATTAGGTGAATGGTGACTGATCAGTTTGGTGATTGATCAGTGAGTGGTGATTGGATAATACAGGGGAATACTTCAAGCTGCTGAAGTAGGTAGAGCCATCATACTTGAAGTTTTAACACCATAAATTACACTCTTGCCCTCCACCCTCAAGTTTTAGCACCATAAATTACACTCTTGTCCTCCACCCTCAAGTTTTAACACCATAAATTACACTCTTGCCCTCCACCCTCAAGTTTTAACACCATAAATTATACTTTAACCCATCACAATATAAATCATAAGCATCACGATATTTTTTTTTTCAGATTTAATGATGATCAATGCGAAACTAACATTCAATTACAACGATAGTCACCAGATGTCAGTTGTCAGGACAGATGAAGAAGCACCACACAGATGACCATTAATGATAAAGTAATCTCGTTGATATACTCCACCACAATACATTTTTACCATATACCACCCACTTTGATATGACATTGTGCTTGTTAAAAAAAAAGGTATAATATCTCACACGTAGAAAACATCCGTCTAATTAGGCCAGGGACAGACTTATTATACGGCAGGCAACACTCTCACCCACCACCACTGTCCGCTTGTACCCTAAACATACTGTATGTGACCTAGAATGAAACTTTTCTTTAAGGATTTCTAGTGTGTACTAACATTGACAAAGTTTCGTTTAGCTGAGAAAAAAAAATTGATATGAATGTTGTAATTGGTAATGGTGGTGGTGGTTAATGGCGGTGATAGTATTGGTGGTCGTAGTAGTGGTGATGGTGATGGTGGTAGTAGTAGTCGTGATCGTGGTAGTGGTAGTGATAGTGATGGTGCTTTAGTTTATCTGTTGTGTTTTCCCGGTAACCATGCCAGTACCGGGGAATGTATTGACCCAGTCGTTACTTTGCCCTCTACCCACTACACTAAACACACTCACTAAACACACTCACTAAACACACTCACTAAACACACTCACTAAACACACTCACTAAACACACTCACTAAACACACTCACTAAACACACCCACTAACACACCCACTTACTAAACAGATGCCAATTAAAACATTTTGTTCCCATCATCCCGGAAAATGAGTTTAATCTGTTTGCTTTCTTCCCATCGTCTTCAAAGAGTTAATTTTCCTCGTTCATTAAAATAACCTCATTTTCCTCAATTAACAGACTACAATTATCTTTCCCGATTTATAAAAAACAGTATAATTATATAATTACCAAAACTGACCTTATTTTCATGATTCCCAAATACGTCAGTTTTCATATTTCACTATAATTCTGATTATTTTTTCTAACACAACAAAAATAATTTAATTTTCCCCATTCACAAACCTAATTTCCCTGACTTACCCAAACAATTTAATTTGTAAGTTTCCGTTTCAACATTGTGTGTGTGTGTGTGTGTGTGTGTGTGTGTGTGTGTGTGAGCCGCCTGCGAACAAGGGGGCCTTACCTCACATAACTCTCAAGTATTAATGCCGGGCTGTAAATTCGACCAGAGTCCCACATCCCATTATGAAAATCTCCTGTAAAAGTTTTCAAATTTGTTCACGACAACCTCTTAGCCAGCCAGCGTATATCATTATGGTTTCTTGCTGCTAATGTTCTCATATGTTAACGTAAGGAGTTATTTTTCTGATGTAATGTGCTGCATATCTAGTATTTTTCGGGTGTTCACATGAATATTAACCATCCTAATTGCTTAAACCTTACCTAATATAACTGACGATAACCTAATTTAACTTAACCTAATCTATTCTAACTGACGGTAACCTAATCTAACTGACGGTAACCTAATCTAACTGACGGTAACCTAATCTAATTTATCCAAACCCCCTCCAGGGAGCGTCAGGTGAAATAGATTGGGGGGGGTTAATCTTCAGGTGGTGCGATTGTTTATTGTAAGGAACACACACACACACACACACACGGTACTGATTTAATATTTTTTCCGGTTAATGTCGACGGCCTCTTCCCATAAATAATGAATATATGACTTAAAGTTTAATTTACCAGAAATTCCAAAAAAAAAACATTAATAACATTTGTCTCTGAATGTCGTATTATAGCATAACGAAATCATATATTTTAATGAGACTTCTGGACATGGAATTATATATATATGTACAATGAGATTATAACAGTGAGTATACTAGAAATTGTTGAGAATAATTACAAGCCTTGGTTCACTTATTTCTAATACATAGATTTGTATGTTTGTAATATATTCTTGTAATGTATAAACTTAATTTGTTAGTGATGCCACATTATATACATTCATATTCGTTTCGGTTCGTCAATGTGGTACTAGACTTAAAGCATTTCAGTGGCGGTGTATCGAGAGCTGGCCATGCACCTGTGTAAAATGTTGCCTCAGTTTTGGAAAGCAATTTTGTGTGGGAGCAATAAAATGGCCAGCGGAGGTCTATTGTTCTCCGAGTTATTGCTCATTGCCACAATACATTTACCAAATAAAAGTCATCATATGAAATTTAAATAAAAAAAATGGAATCTAGTTCACGGACGTATTTGAAATAGAGTTGTAAAATTCGAAAAAAAAAATATTCTCTTCAGATTACAGCGGGTAAGGATGGGGAGATAATTTCACCGTGTTCAGACTTTACAACAGAGATAGTTTCACCGTGTTCAGACTTTACAACAGATAGAGAGATAGTTTCACCGTGTTCAGACTATACAACAGAGATAATTTCACCGTGTTCAGACTTTACAACAGATAGATAGATAGTTTCACCGTGTTCAGACTTTACAACAGAGATAATTTCACCGTGTTCAGACTTTACAACAGAGATAATTTCACCGTGTTCAGACTTTACAACAGATAGAGAGATAGTTTCACCGTATTCAGACTTAACAACATAGAGTGAGTATGGCCACTCATGCGGTCCACTGAGATGATGGAGGGCCACTCATGCCATGTGGCCCTCTCACTGGCCCTAGGTTGCCCATCAGTGATCTATTAACATGAATGAGTGTCCTATCTCTCTGGTTCCGTTTTCTCGTGTGATATTCTAAGATAATATTTTGAGTAGACGAAAATATTATATAAATTAAAGAGCTATGACGATTAAGTATTTTATAAGTAACAGGATACACAAGTAACAGGAAGTAACAGGACACACAAGTAACAGGAAGTAACAGGACACACAAGTAACAATCAACGATGACTAACACAATTATCCTCAGCCTGAACTAACGACACTGTTGAACTGTGACGGACGAATTTACTGCTGTATCATTGTCTGTTTGTCAGTCTGTCCTTTCTCTATTCCTAACTACTTCCCTCCTTCCTTCCTCTCCCCCATCCATACTGCTCTCTCTCTCTCTCTCTCTCTCTCTCTCTCTCTCTCTCTCTCTCTCTCTCTCTCTCTCTCTCCTACCTCCCCTTTTTCCTCTCTCCCTCCCTCCCTCTCTCCCTCCCTCCCTCTCTCCCTCTATCCCTCCCTCTATCCCTCTCTCCCTCCCTCCCAGCCTACAAACAACGATAAAATAACTCACTTCAGCAATTACTGTTAAGTGGGAGTGTATATTGGTGTCCAAATTCCCGTGTTTGAGGTGCACGGTCCAGTAGTCACGTGGGAGCGGTGATAACACTCGTATCTGCCTGCCATTTTATATACCATTATTAACCCCCGACTCATACCTGTGAGAGATACATACCTGTCGGCCACGTTTGTTTACACCGTGTTTATGTTTTTGCCATTTACAAAACGTTTTATTTATTTATTTATTTAGTTATTTATTTATTTTTAATTACACGTGTGGTTTTAAGTCTTACCTGCGGGAGAACATTAAAAAAATAGTTTTATATCCCTCTTACTTAATATCTGTGAGACTTGTAAGATCTCCACGTGAAAATTTTGCTGGTTTAGGGTGTCAGTTAGTGGGTGGAGGAGGCTCAGCAGGGTGGGTGGTAGAGGGCCGGAAGCGGAGCATTATGAGGGAGAGCAGTATCCTCCCTCGTCAGTGTCAACAGGTAGTGGGAACAGTCTACACTCTCCACTCTTCTCATCATTCTTATCTACACATCAGCTCTTGCCTCCGTAGTTCATCAAAAATATCCGTTGTTCAGTATCTTCTTTTGTTCTGTTGAATAATTTGTTTCATGACAACAGGCACGTCTAGTTTACACCAGGCACGTCTTGTTTACACCAGGCACGTCTAGTTTACACCAGGCACGTCTTGTTTACACCAGGCACGTCTTGTTTACACCAGGCACGTCTTGTTTACACCAGGCACGTCTTGTTTACACTAGGCACGTCTTGTTTACACCAGGCACGTCTTGTTTACACCAGGCACGTCTTGTTTACAATATAATGTTCTAATAATTGTTTACAGTCGAAGGCAGTGCTGCTCAGTCAGCCTCCACATCATATTGGATGAATCACCTAAAAATTATCACACCATTTCGGCTCTTTTTTTTTAATCTAATTATAATTGACTCCCAAACGACAAGAATTTTTTTTACAGAAAAATACCTTAATTACACTCCTTTATGTGACTGATGTAAGGACGTCATGACCGCCATACAAACAGGGCACACTATTATTTATTGTGGCATTTGTCAGCTTGTACAAATACTAATGACAGACGCTAATATATCAGGCTATTGCATGGTGTAACATTGAGGTAGATCCGGCTGTCTGTAGTCCATCCTGAAGACAAATATCAGTACTTTAGTTAGCCTTGTCCGGGTGAGTGGCCCGCCATAACTAGGAAGATATTTGGTCTACTCGCGGTTACTAGTAGGTGTTTGGTCTACTAGCAGTTACTAGAAGGTGTTTATTACTGCATATTACTGTAACCGTTATGAAATATTTTGCACAACACCCTCGCTGTCATTGGTCACCGTCAGTCGAAGCCTCAACTTCCGTCTCAGAGAACGTGACAGAACCTGCCAACAACACACACTCTATGAACAAAATATAAACACTGACGTCACCGGGGAACACAATATAAACACTGACGTCACCGGGGAACACAATATAAACACTGACGTCACCGGGGAACACAATATAAACACTGACGTCACCGGGGAACACAATATAAACACTGACGTCACCGGGGAACACAATATAAACACTGACGTCACCGGGGAACACAATATAAACACTGACGTCACCGGGGAACACAATATAAACACTGACGTCACCGGGGAACACAATATAAACACTGACGTCACCGGGGAACACAATATAAACACTGACGTCACCGGGGAACACAATATAAACACTGGAATTTGCTCAGCCTAGCTACCACCACGCAGCTGATGGTTGGGAACAATCTGGTTAAGCTATAATTGTCCTAAATCTCTATATACTTCAACAACAATGATTCTTTTAAGTCCGTACACTGAGTTCATACAGTAGACAACAGCCAATAGGAATTAAGTAAGTACAAGTGTTTCTTTACCATTGGTAGACATCGGACTAAACATAGACATTCTTGAAGGTTTACAACACGACATGAAGGGACAGATTTGAATATTATCATACTGCATTTATCATCAAGACAAGATATCGACTGTATAGCTGTGATAACTCTGAGTGACTACATACAGATAAGGACCTGCTCTCATTCTCTGCTTTGTCTACTTCATGTTCACCTCTTATCACCTCTTTATTGTTTTCACGTTATATTTTCCTCCTCACCGTAGTGGGCTGAGTTGAGAGATATATATTATACATTTATATAATATACATGTCACATTAGGTAGGGGATACTCGTTCAATTAAGCCTTTAAAAAACAATTAACTTTTTTGCTAAGTAATGGTGATATGTTTTTCAAAGTTGTAACGTCATAAGAATTAGTTAATATCAGGTAAAAAAAATTATTTTGATATATTGTATCGTTTAGTACTAAATTACTATCGTCAGGTTAAATTAGGTTAAGTTTTTATTCATTTAAATTTGGCATACAGATTTTTTTACTTACATGATGTTTGTGTGTGTGTGTGTGTGTGTGTGTGTGTGTGTGTGTGTGTGTGTGTGTGTGTGTGTGTGTTTCCCTGATAGACTCCCGCTCAAATAAATTCATATATTTTTTAATTGAATCCAGTTTCTATATGTCGCTATAGTCGCTGACAATCCCACACTAATAATATTTTCCTTTTTCATGTTTAAAAAATATATAAACAGTATATATATATTTTTTCAGACATACAGACATACATCAAATTAAACAATAATATAAATGACGATCGTAAAATATTTTAAATTATGGTTTTTATTTATTTTTTTTATAACGAAGAGAATAAAAATAACAAATTAGTTTATTAAATTTTATGATTGATATTAATTACAAACATTTGTGTTTATGTTACCCTTGATCAGGAGTACAGTGATCAAACTCAATGTTCACTTGATCAAACTCAATGTTCACTTGATCAAACTCAATATTCAATTGATCTAATTATGTTACCTTGAACAAATTACATTAAATTGATCAAACTATATAAACTCACTCAAACTTTTAACTTGATCAAACTCTGTTAATTTGATCAAACTCTGTTAACTTGATCAAACTCTGTTAACTTGATCAAACGCTCTGTCAGCTCGTTCAAATGGTGGGTTGTTTTTTTTTTTGTCAACTTGTGTGAAATGTTGAAAATACGAGTAAGTGGAATGATTATGGAGCCACAATGAATAGTCGTGAAATGAGGAAGGGTTTGAAAGAGAGAGAGAGAGAGAGAGAGAGAGAGAGACTTCTCATTACCATTCACAATATTTCGCACTATATTAATCCCCCTCTCGTTCATATACTTTAAAATACCCCTACACCGTCCCACCAAACAGCAGACATTTCATACACTCAAACATCGATTTTTACTTACGCAGCTGTCCTCAATACGCATGATGGACCGACAAATAAGCGGATATTTATTACGCAAATGAAAAACTCGCTCCAATTACCGGTGTTGCCATCAGCATTACAAACTGTTCTCCCTGGTCACGGAACACACGATAGCTACTAAAGGGCTTAAACGGCGGACTATAACACAAAGCAAAACGAGTCTTGTGTTAGGCGGGTGTTGAGGTAGTTATGTGGTGGCCTGAAGGGAGACAAGAGAGGCGCCACTGGTCAATAAGACGAGAGGTGATGCTGTGTGATGCCCGTTAACGAGAGGGGTGTTCCTGATATACGCTTCCTGAGGGTGCTGCGTGATGGTGTTTCCTGAGGGTGCTGCGTGAGTGATGGTGTTTCCTGAGGGTGCTGCGTGATGGTGTTTCCTGAGGGTGCTGCGTGAGTGAGGGTGTTTCCTGAGAGTGCTGCATGCGTGAGGGTGTTTCCTGAGGGTGTTGCGTGATGGTGTTTCCTGAGGGTGCTGCGTGATGGTGTTTCTTGAGGGTGATGCGTGCGTGATGGTGTTTCCTGAGGGTGCTGCGTGAGTGAGGGTGTTTCCTGAGGGTGCTGCGTGAGGGTGTTTCCTGAGGGTGCTGCGTGCGTGATGGTGTTTCCTGAGGGTGCTGCGTGATGGTGTTTCCTGAGGGTGCTGCGTGAGTGATGGTGCTTTCCTGAGGGTGCTGCGTGCGTGAGGGTGTTTCTTAGGGTGCTGCGTTAGTGAGGGTGTTTCCTGAGGGTGCTGCGTGAGTAAGGGTGTTTCCTGAAGGTGCTGCGTGAGTAAGGGTGTTTTCCTCAGGGTGCTGCGTTACTGAGGGTGCTTTCCTGAAGGTTCTGCATGAGTGAGGGTGTTTCTTGGGGGTGCTGCGTGAGTGAGGGTGTTTCCTGAGGGTGCTGCGTGAGTGAAGGTGTTTCCTGAAGGTGCTGCGTGAGTAAGGATGTTTCCTGAAGGTGTTCCATGATGGTGTTTCCTGAAGGTGTTCCATGATGGTGTTTCCTGAAGTGTTTCTTGAGCTGGTGTGTTTTTAGGATCAAAGCTCAAAGGCCAGAGCTTTAAAATATGACAGACGGTGTGAGTTGACAATTTTGCTAATACGTGGTTTAGTATGGGAGAGGCTGGTCGTGTATAGAGAATTATGGGGTTACAGTGGCAATTTGGAGTCCAGATTGCCGGAAGTTATGTCACTTTAATGTTTTCTGACACATATTTTAGATATTTGAACGTTCATAACCGGGAGGTGTTATTATTATTATTATTATTATTATTATTATTATTATTATTATTATTATTAGTATTAGTATTAGTATTAGTATTTTTAGTATTTTTATTATTGTCAATATATATATATATAAAAAACTCTCAATTCTAGTAAGTTATCGGCTCAAATGGTTATAATTTAACAATTGTTATGATCTAATTGAGTTTGAAATCCATTACCAAACCCTGAACCGCACTCTACGTGTGGAGATAAATGGAACGATAATTTTAGGTGATTTTTTTCTTCGTACTTTGTGATATTTATCTTAGATATGACTCTACCCACTAACAAGATACCATATCAAAGGTCAGATTGAGTTGGATGATATCAGTGTTTTAACTTTCATATTATTTAGAAATGTCCAAAAGTCCGTAATGACAGAAGATGCTGATAATATAACCCATCTGAGACCTTTGTTGTGATATTTCCACATGCTAAGTTGGCTAACGTTCATCGCTGTTTATATGTGTTCACAACTACCGGGCACACGGGCGAGAGACCGCACTTTCCTCCACTTCCGCCTCGTTTATGTTTCTCTTTTATGCGTGTTTTCGTCTCTTGTTCCAGTAACATTGTTATCTTATGATGGTCTTTCTGAATTATCCTCTTTATATACATTTTTATCTACTCTATCTTCTTATATTCACTGTATTATATATATATATTATACAGGACAACACCAGTGTGCCTATCAAAAAGTTTATCTGTACAGTATAGCGTGTGTTATGTGAACGAGAACATCCTCCCCACACCACTAACTTTCACATTGGACTCTTGCTGTGGTTTCCTGTGCTCCCCTGGTGCTGCACACACGCACACACACACACACACACACACACACACACACACACACACACACACTAACTAACTACTAATATTTTGCTGTCACTCGGAATCGATTATGACGATCATCCATCTATGTTACAATGATAATTATGAGTTATTGGTGATGTTACCTTCATTGGTGACTCGAGAGGCAGATACGGGTCGCCAGGGTCATCCACACATGTCGCAGCAGCGTCTTTCCGGCGCTGGCGCTTATCTGCTTCAGTATGCATTCGGTCATTCAGTTATTCTTTCACTCACTCAATCAGTCAGTCAGTCATTCAGTCAGTGTGGAGAGGCGTTCATAGAATGCCATCTCTTAAGACTGCAAATGTGTTTACATTTTTCGGCTGCCCAACTGTTGTCCAGTTTCTCGCTGATCAACACGCTTGGAATCATGGCATCCTGTTCGGATCTGTTTATTTTAGAGGAACCACAGTACAGGCTCTCAGAAATAACACTATAGATGCAGTACTTACTCAGAAACAACAGTACAATTAGTATTACCTGAGAAAACTTAATGTTGTGTCTTATTCCAGATTGAATTCAAGGTGACCTGAATCCTTGACATACATTAGAGAATATTACCTGCACGAAATATATCTCATAAGGTTAAATCCAGCAAAGGGAACGTGAGTGAATGTCAAGTGTGTAATTAAACTGTTGTGTAAGAGGTCGCATGAGAAGCACCACTTTTCTGCATGACGGGGACAACTGGATGACATCACAGCCAACATTACATGACAGGCAACACAGAAACACATAACACCCAACACAGAAACACATGACACCCAACACAGGAACACATAACACCCAACACAGGAGAAACACATAACACCCAACACAGGAACACATAACACCCAACACAGGAACACATGACACCCAACACAGGAACACATAACACCCAACACAGGAACACATGACACCCAACACAGGAACACATGACACCCAACACAGGAACACATGACAGGCAACACAGAAACACATAACACCCAACACAGGAACACATGACACCCAACACAGGAACACATGACACCCAACACAGGAACACATAACACCCAACACAGGAACACATAACACCCAACACAGGAACACATAACACCCAACATAGGAACACATGACAATCATACCGGGTTCGCATGGCAACCACCACTGGACTCATCTTGAAAGGCATGATAGAAGCGCCCACATCGTATCCCAGCAACGCACCCACTGCCAGAGGATAGTGAAGGAGACGATCCCCATTTATACTGACGATACTGAAAGCAAGAACAACCTAGCTCCATTTGTTCTATATTGTTCTCACCTGTATAGATGTTCCAAAATACACCCAGTTAAAGGCAGAGTACACCCAGTTATGGCACAGTACACCCAGTCACAACCACAGTACACCCAGTCACAACCATAATACACCCAGTCACAACCATAGTACACCCAGTCACAACCATAATACACCCAGTCACAACCATAATACACCCAGTCACAACCATAGTACACCCAGTCACAACCATAATACACCCAATCACAACCATAATACACCCAGTCACAACCATAATACACCCAGTCACAACCATAATACACCCAGTCACAACCATAATACACCCAGTCACAACCATAATACACCCAGTCATAACACAATACACCCAGTCACAACCACAATACACCCAGTCACAACCACAGTACACCCAGTCACAACCATAATACACCCAGTCATAACACAATACACCTAATTATAACACAGCGGTTATCTAGGTAACTGTTATGGTTGCTTATAACTTGGCTCTCTGCTTACAGTTTCCACACGTTTGTTAGATGAAGCCTTTATAAGAGGTAGTTGATCCCGAGTTCCTGTTGTCATCAAAATTCTCTATGTATTTTCTTGAGGATTGAATTGTATTACTGTATAAAGTGATGTGATTTTTTATATTTTTTTTATTCATTTATTTATTTATTATTTTTTGGCAGAAGGGGGAGTCATTTTTGTGTTTTCTTTCTTCAACAAACCTCGCCTGGTCCTGGGCAAACGAATTTTCATAAAATATTTCCAATTGTAAGTATTAGTCGCTATAGAATGTTTTGTCTTTCATATAAGAAATAGATTGTAATAAAACACTTGGGCATTCAACTGGTTTACAATTGCTCAAGCTAACCGTGACCTTCAATGAGCATAACAGCTAACTAGAGCCATTTAGTGAGTATAATCGTTGACTAGAGCCCCTCAGAGAGCCTAACAGATGACTGGGGACCCCTCAGTGCGCTTAATGTGTTATTGATTGCAATTCTGATCCTTATTGACGTTCATTAATGTTGTAGACGTATCCCGGGAGACGTCCAGTTTGCCAAAGGGGGAGAGCAATAGTGTGGGAAGGAAGGGAGTGTGTAGAGGGGAATATAAAAGAGGGAAGAGAAGTGTACTATCGGTTTAGTGAGGAAGAGAGGGGAGTCGATGGCTTGAATTGGTTATATAAAAACTAAATTCATATTATTGCTGTGACACGACGAACACAAATGAAAACTGAAGCTAAAATATTCGAAAGTGACGAAAATTGGTAAGAAAATGCTTAATAATAATAATAATAATAATAATATAAATTCTGATATACTGTACTTCCAGCTGCCTTTACTGTGACTCCAATCCTGTGAGTCCGCCAGATTTTCCAGTCCCTTTAATGACGTATAGAAACAACAGTGCATCAACATCCGTGTAGTTACAGCCATCAAGAACCCACTAATATTCTTCATTATTTCTTACCTCATAAATTTCATATCAAATAATTTAGAACAGTAATGTGTGTGTGTGTGTGTGTGTGTGTGTGTGTTACAACAGACGTTCAACACAATTCCCCGAATGTGAGACTCAACACAAAAATGTTTAGAGGTGAAAAACATTTATCTATTATCGCCACTTATTAATATGGATTGACAAAGAGACTCCTCCTTCCCTCCCTCCTGATGGATGATGTGTCACGGCTGTCTGTACTAGTGGAGTGTTCATCTACCAGCTGTGTGTACTAGTGGAGTGTTCATCTACCAGCTGTGTGTACTAGTGGAGTGTTCATCCACCAGCTGTGTGTACTAGTGGAGTGTTCATCTACCAGCTGTGTGTACTAGTGGAGTGTTCATCTACCAGCTGTCTGTACTAGTGGAGTGTTCATCTACCAGCTGTGTGTACTAGTGGAGTGTTCATCTACCAGCTGTGTGTACTAGTGGAGTGTTCATCTACCAGCTGTCTGTACTAGTGGAGTGTTCATCTACCACCTGTCTGTACTAGTGGAGTGTTCATCTACCAGCTGTCTGTACTAGTGGAGTGTTCATCTACCAGCTGTCTGTACTAGTGGAGTGTTCATCTACCACCTGTCTGTACTAGTGGAGTGTTCATCTACCAGCTGTCCGTACTAGTGGAGTGTTCATCTACCACCTGTCTGTACTAGTGGAGTGTTCATCTACCAGCTGTCTGTACTAGTGGAGTGTTCATCTACCACCTGTCTGTACTAGTGGAGTGTTCATCTACCAGCTGTCTGTACTAGTGGAGTGTTCATCTACCAGCTGTCTGTACTAGTGGAGTGTTCATCTACCAGCTGTCTGTACTAGTGGAGTGTTCATCTACCACCTGTCTGTACTAGTGGAGTGTTCATCTACCAGCTGTCTGTACTAGTGGAGTGTTCATCTACCACCTGTCTGTACTAGTGGAGTGTTCATCTACCAGCTGTGTGTACTAGTGGAGTGTTCATCTACCAGCTGTCTGTACTAGTGGAGTGTTCATCTACCAGCTGTCTGTACTAGTGGAGTGTTCATCTACCACCTGTCTGTACTAGTGGAGTGTTCATCTACCAGCTGTCTGTACTAGTGGAGTGTTCATCTACCAGCTGTCTGTACTAGTGGAGTGTTCATCTACCAGCTGTCTGTGCTAGTGGAGTGTTCATCTATCAGCTGTCTGTACTAGTGGAGTGTTCATCTACCAGCTGTCTGTACTAGTGGAGTGTTCATCTACCAGCTGTGTGTACTAGTGGAGTGTTCATCTACCAGCTGTCTGTACTAGTGGAGTGTTCATCTATCAGCTGTCTGTACTAGTGGAGTGTTCATCTACCAGCTGTCTGTACTAGTGGAGTGTTCATCTACCAGCTGTCTGTACTAGTGGAGTGTTCATCTATCAGCTGTCTGTACTAGTGGAGTGTTCAACTACCAGCTGTGTGTACTAGTGGAGTGTTCATCTACCAGCTGTCTGTACTAGTGGAGTGTTCATCTACCAGCTGTCTGTACTAGTGGAGTGTTCATCTACCAGCTGTCTGTACTAGTGGAGTGTTCATCTACCACCTGTCTGTACTAGTGGAGTGTTCATCTACCAGCTGTCCGTACTAGTGGAGTGTTCATCTACCACCTGTCTGTACTAGTGGAGTGTTCATCTACCAGCTGTCTGTACTAGTGGAGTGTTCATCTACCACCTGTCTGTACTAGTGGAGTGTTCATCTACCAGCTGTGTGTACTAGTGGAGTGTTCATCTACCAGCTGTCTGTACTAGTGGAGTGTTCATCTACCAGCTGTCTGTACTAGTGGAGTGTTCATCTACCACCTGTCTGTACTAGTGGAGTGTTCATCTACCAGCTGTCTGTACTAGTGGAGTGTTCATCTACCACCTGTCTGTACTAGTGGAGTGTTCATCTACCAGCTGTGTGTACTAGTGGAGTGTTCATCTACCAGCTGTCTGTACTAGTGGAGTGTTCATCTACCAGCTGTCTGTACTAGTGGAGTGTTCATCTACCACCTGTCTGTACTAGTGGAGTGTTCATCTACCAGCTGTCTGTACTAGTGGAGTGTTCATCTACCAGCTGTCTGTACTAGTGGAGTGTTCATCTACCAGCTGTCTGTGCTAGTGGAGTGTTCATCTATCAGCTGTCTGTACTAGTGGAGTGTTCATCTACCAGCTGTCTGTACTAGTGGAGTGTTCATCTACCAGCTGTGTGTACTAGTGGAGTGTTCATCTACCAGCTGTCTGTACTAGTGGAGTGTTCATCTATCAGCTGTCTGTACTAGTGGAGTGTTCATCTACCAGCTGTCTGTACTAGTGGAGTGTTCATCTACCAGCTGTCTGTACTAGTGGAGTGTTCATCTATCAGCTGTCTGTACTAGTGGAGTGTTCAACTACCAGCTGTGTGTACTAGTGGAGTGTTCATCTACCAGCTGTCTGTACTAGTGGAGTGTTCATTTATCAGCTGTCTGTACTAGTGGAGTGTTCATCTATCAGCTGTCTGTACTAGTGGAGTGTTCATCTACCAGCTGTCTGTACTAGTGGAGTGTTCATCTACCAGCTGTGTGTACTAGTGGAGTGTTCATCTACCAGCTGTCTGTACTAGTGGAGTGTTCAACTACCAGCTGTCTGTACTAGTGGAGTGTTCATCTATCAGCTGTCTGTACTAGTGGAGTGTTCATCTACCAGCTGTCTGTACTAGTGGAGTGTTCATCTATCAGCTGTCTGTACTAGTGGAGTGTTCATCTATCAGCTGTCTGTACTAGTGGAGTGTTCATCTACCAGCTGTCTGAACTAGTGGAGTGTTCATCTACCAGCTGTCTGTACTAGTGGAGTGTTCATCTACCAGCTGTCTGAACTAGTGGAGTGTTCATCTACCACCTGTCTGAACTAGTGGAGTGTTCATCTACCACCTGTCTGTACTAGTGGAGTGTTCATCTACCAGCTGTGTGTACTAGTGGAGTGTTCATCTACCAGCTGTGTGTACTAGTGGAGTGTTCATCTACCACCTGTCTGTACTAGTGGAGTGTTCATCTACCACCTGTCTGTACTAGTGGAGTGTTCATCTACCAGCTGTGTGTACTAGTGGAGTGTTCATCTACCAGCTGTGTGTACTAGTGGAGTGTTCATCTACCACCTGTCTGAACTAGTGGAGTGTTCATCTACCACCTGTCTGTACTAGTGGAGTGTTCATCTACCAGCTGTGTGTACTAGTGGAGTGTTCATCTACCACCTGTCTGTACTAGTGGAGTGTTCATCTACCACCTGTCTGTACTAGTGGAGTGTTCATCTACCAGCTGTCTGTACTAGTGGAGTGTTCATCTACCAGCTGTGTATACTAGTGGAGTGTTCATCTACCACCTGTCTTAACTAGTGGAGTGTTCATCTACCACCTGTCTGTACTAGTGGAGTGTTCATCTACCACCTGTCTGTACTAGTGGAGTGTTCATCTACCACCTGCCTCACTGTACTGCACAAGGTCGGGACACGATCGAGACACGTGGCTGAGAGAGTTCACTTATTCAACAAAAACAAACAAAAAAGCAAAACATAAAAAGCAAAACAAAATACCTAGTTCTGGTTTATGTTTTTGTGACTCAGCAGCTGACGTGAAAAGTCGAGGAGTATTATTTGTATTCTGTCATAATGCTGAGTATCATCAGTGAGAAGGACGCGTGAACATAATGCTTAAGTCATTCTCCTTACTAGCGGTACAAATGTAGTTCAGGGTGACTTGTTCATCTTTACCCACCTCCTTTTTCCTTACCTCCCCCCTCTTTCCCTCTCCCCCCTCTCTCTCTCTCTCTCCCCCTCCTTCCTTCCCTCCCTCCCTCCCTCTCGTATGGATGGATGGTCAGGGCCTATAACTCTTGTGGATGGTTACAGGCAAGCTTGAAGCGTCGTAGCTTGAGGCAGCCAGTTGAATATTTTCTCGCATTTTCAGATTTCTTGAGGGAAAACTTTTGTAAGATCCTTTGAGAATCCATCTTTGTGTAGACGTTGTAGTGAGCCAATTAGTTACCTTCTTACAGTTCGAGTTAAGAGGGAACTTCTGTAAACACCATTAAAAATACCCCCCCCCACCCCCACCATCCCACCCTCCCTGCCTTATTTACGGGGGCACCTCGAGGCAGGAGGCTCCATAACACCTCGCTCGTGTTTCTTGCGTGTGAGATAAGTCATGTACTGTAGCTTATATTCAGTCAAGCTGGTGTACTCTAGTCCGTAAAGCTGACAGTTCTAGATATCAAGATCCTAGGACTCGTAGCTATAAACTTGAAGGCCAAAGAAGAATTTATTTATCATTAGCGTCAGGGAGCTTACAAGATGTCTTCAACGTCAGGGAAGTATTTCTATATAATATTATTAAGTCACAAATTATTAATCCCTAACATAGACCTAAACCTAACCTCGCCTCACCTGGACCTGAACCCGAACCTCACCTAACCTGGACCTGAACCTCACCTCACCTAACCTGGTCCCGAACCTCACCTCACCTAATCTGGACCTGAACCTGAACCTAACCTAACCTGGACCTGAACCTGAACCTAACCGAACCTAACCTGGACCCGAATCTATCCTAACCAAACTTAACTTAACCTAGCATAATTTAGTTTAATATTGCCTGACCTACTCCGAACTTAAGCCCTTTTACCCTATTCTAACAACCTAGCCCGAACTATACACACATAGAGCACATATACACCACAATGGGTGCACTAGAAACACATATGTACACAACACGTACAGATGACTCTCACATGTATACAACACATACACCTCAGGTACACTTGTGCACAACGCAACACTTACACATGAGGTACACTGCAGGAAAACAACTCAACTTGACATAAAACACACATGAACACATCACGACACACATAAGGCGCACATGTACACATCACAAAACGTACACATGAGACACCTACACAACGTTGCTTGAATGGACATTACAAGATATATGACGTACACTCTTTCAGTACTTTATGACAGGTAAAGTCTATAAAATGATTTATTATTCATTTTGCCTTTGTCAGAAGTGAACTTAAATCATAGTTGTCCGAACACTCCGTATGCTGTTACACATGTTGCAAGCCATGTAAAACACTTCAGAAACAGGACCACATGTTGTTGGCCATATTGAAACATTATAGAAACAGAACTGAATATTATAAGCCATTTTGAAACACTAACAAAACTGTCTAAAGTGTTCTAAGCCACACTGGAATACAAGAAAGATTTCAAATAATTAAACAATCAATTTTGAAACAGTAGAAATTGGAATGAATGTTGCAAGCTATACTGAAATAATTAATTACCTGTCTTAGATGTTGCATGCACTGTTGACATGATAATTTAAATGTAGTGATGATACAAGTTGCTTTATGTGATGCTTACTGTAAGTTCCTCACCTTTTTTCTATTAAAAGATCACCACCACTCACTGATGACAGCTTCACATGCCTTCAACCTACAGTTTGTATCACTCTATCCCTTTAGCTTTGAATTGGAAGAGCTGTTCGTTTCACAGTCAAATGGTTCCTTACAAAACATTTACTGTCACATGAGGGAACAACACTAGTGGGTTGTTCTGCGCCTCAATGCCACAAAATAGTTCTGTCTCTGGTTACTGGTGGCAGAGAAAATGGATCCGGTTGTGATTTGTCTGTGGCCCGTGACCCCGTGTGTGGCCTTCCTATACTATAAACTCACGATATAGAGTACCCTCCGTCACTACATCCTCACTTGCCCTATGACATCCTCCTACAGGTCCCCAGCCGTTACCAACACCTCTTCCCTCTCTGACCAGATATCCCTCCTCCTAGCCATTGGCCTGGCACTTGACATTATTAGGGACCTGCCACGCTTTGCTATAAACAGATGAAAAAATGTACCGGGAATTCCCCCCCCCCCCCCCCCACACACACACTCATCATTCTCTCACTTTATGTAACTTGCTGACAAAAACCATGACCCTTCAGGCTTCCACGCCCTTAATGCACGAGTCATAAAGGCAAGCAGAGGGACATATATCGGTTTATATTACCATTTGTGTCATGATTAAGTTAAGATGAAACAACAATGTAATTTAGTGGTTTCTCTTGACTTTACTAGTACTGATACAGTCTGTGTTATGTCGGTGTGACCTTGTGAGCGTTTGTGTGCCTGTGTTGGTGTGACTCCTGGCTCCCCCACACCACCACACCACTACCACCTGAGGTTCCACCACAGCACCACCACTACCACCACACAGGCTCCCCCACACCACCACTACCACCACCACACAGGCTCCCCCACATCACTACTACCACCACCACATAGGCTCCCCCACACTACCACCGCACGACGTCAAGACTCAAGACATCACAAAAAGAAAGTACTTTAGAATATTAAGTCGGCACAAAAAAGATATTTCTAGTAAAGCTTAAGAGTTACCATAAAGGGGTATCTTGAGTCACGTTTAGTTCCCGCACCGAGGAGTTTTACCATAACATGAGTGATGAGGCTTGGACTTGCTTTTCAAACATTCATCATTATTTTGAAAACACATAAAGTAAACACGAGAATGTGAGTGTTGTGTTACGGTGTGTCCAACTGACCGCGCGCCGACTAACCTCAAAAATATTCACTTTGTTACGGAGTTTTCAGTATCTACTCTATCGATAAGGCGCATACTTCACTCAGTACTCAATCCTTCACCATAATACTCAGTTGACGGTAGTAGCTAAACTGTACTGATATTCACATACCAGGTAGTAACATCAACGGATAAAAACTACAGTATAAATACAGTAACATCATAGATATAACAAGGGAGGAGTATTGTTTCTTCCACCTGTGATTCATTAATATCAAATTGCATTTAATGAATAATTCCACCAAAAAACTGTTGATGATTTGTTTTAATTGTTTTAGTTGATTCATCTGCCATGGTTATCAATCACCGTAACCAGTTTCACCCAGTAGTGGTCTAGGATCTTTAGGAACTACAAATCTATTTAGTAATTTTTATGTCTGTCGGGAGGGACTGGTCAAGTGGTCAAGCTTGGGTTCAAGTAGGGGCGACACCTCACCTCAACCATAAGTAGAAATTTCTCTGGGTCACAGTCAGCGTTCTTAGGCAAAGTGACCCATTCACCAGACGTGACTCTAATTCAGGTCTGGCAGCAGAACAATCCAATATGGCCACCACCTTGAATATCTCAAATTCCTCAAGGGTGCTGAGGCGGCATCATCCAGGTTCTGAATGAGAACACTTGAAAGATGCAAAGAGGAAGAAACACTATGCACCCCACAGTCCCCACATATTCAGATTGACTAAATAATGAGGGTTTGGCTGCCAGACTGTGGGGGATGGTAATGAGGCCTGACAGATGCCGAGCCTCAACATATGTACAAAGTGTGTTGATACGTCTCAGTGTAAGGAATACTTCTCGTGTTTTACGTAAATAGAAAAATAATGATGTTTGATAACTGTTAGTATGTGTAAAGCGTCTGTTTGTGGAGATGAGACAATGTGTTAACTGCTCCAACACTCTTCTGGACCTCATTCGTGGTTCAGGAGAAAGTCGATAGTTGGTAGGAATAAATGATTTTGTTAGAAATATTTTGATGCTTCATGGAGAGTATTTACGTTTACTATGAGTCATAATGTTTCTTCCTCAGGTGATGACGTTATCTACACCATCACCAAGACTAGCCAAAACATTCTTATCGTTCTTGAAGGTTTGATTACGTTCCATTAAGTGAGATGTACTGTTCGAACCATAACTGAATACCTTATGTCAGGTTCCATCAGGCTAACATAATAGTGGTACTGTACAGTTTTCCGGATTACGTTCTCAGAATCTCGTTGACTAACTATGGATTTTGTGAGTCAGTATTAATAATAATAATTGATATTCAGTCAATTCAATCAAGGACAGCTGATAAAACCACGAGAGACCTGTTTCCAGTACAGCATCTGGTGTTCTTCGGGCCATCCAAGTACTATCCAGACCCAACGTTGCTTAACTTCTCTAATTAATAGGACAAGAAGCGGTGTTGTCAGTATATCAGGTGGACCAAACTGGTTGGTCTTGGTCATTATGTAGTGTCACCAAGTCGGACAAAGTCGAATACTGTCAGTTTGGTGGTCGGTGCTGAGCATACCAGATCGAATAGAGCGAGTCGGGCTTTGGGAGTGTTGTGTTGTGGGTGTGTTTGGTGGCCCTGGTGATCATCAGTGCCAGGGATATCGAATGTCAGCGTGTGGCACTCGGCTTCAGGTTACCTCTACCACCACCACCCGGCACTACACTGATTATATTGTTGGACAAACTACTACAGCTTTAACCCACCAAGATGTTTTATCTACACACACACACACACACACACACACACACACACACACTATCTCTATAACACAGGATGAGTGTGGGGTGCACAATAAAGAAGCCGCTGTAAGAGCCAAATTAAAAATCAATCTATAACTGTGCCTTAAACTCTCCCTATAACTATCAATATAACCAGGGCCGGATTTACCTACTTGTGGGCCCCAGACCAAACTCATCAGTGGGCCCCCAAATTTATAGAAATGTTTGCATGTACGTCAATAAGAGATACCAATATCACAAAAGAGACACCAAAACACACGTAATATAACACTGAAGTCCATTTAATGCAACATGTAAAATATCATTAGTAAATAATGGGTGCCGCTACACAATATAAAATATCACTGAGGCTATCACTGTAACTCTCCCTATAACTCTCACTGTAACTCTCCCTATAACTCTCCCTATAACTTTCCCTATAACTATCACTATAACTCTCCCTATAACTCTCACTGTAACTCTCCCTATAACTATCACTGTAACTCTCCCTATAACTCTCCCTATAACTCTCCCTATAACTCTCACTATAACTATCACTATAACTCTCCATGACTGTTACTGTTAGGTGGTGACTGTTACTGTTAGGTGGTGACTGTTACTGTTAGGTGATGACTGTTACTGTTAGGTGGTGACTGTTACTGTTAGGTGGTGACTGTTACTGTTAGGTGATGACTGTTACTGTTAGGTGGTGACTGTTACTGTTAGGTGATGACTGTTACTGTTAGGCGGTGACTGTTACTGTTAGGTGGTGACTATTAGTAATTGATATATTAATATGGTTTATCTAACATTTCAAAGTCTAAGATAATTCGCCATCTTACCTGACAGGTGCACAGGTCGTCTCAGGTTCACTCCCTCGCTCAGTTGTTCACATGTGATGGTCGCCGTGTTAGCAGAGTCTCCACAACATTCAACATGTTATCCATGATGTGAGTGTTTCTTAATGTACATCTTTAATACTTATTTAGTAATTCTTCTGGCGTTAGTAGCTGTTATTAACAAGGTGCTCACACTTACACACACACTTGATCCCTCTAGTGTGTGTATCATTGTGTGAGTCTGACGAGTAAGTGTGTGTATGTTCGCGCGTGTGTGAGGGAGTGCCAGAGTGATCACATAGGCGACCTCCCGCGCCGCTGGTCGGCACCACACTAACTGGTGCACACAGGTGAACCTTGTATTGTCAGGTGAATACAGGATAGCGTAACAAATGATAATCACCATTTTATTTTTGGCTTATCTCGTGAGTACAATTGTGTCATATAGTACCAGTCTTGTTTATCTGTATTTGGGATATTTGTCTTACCTGTCAGTACGGACTAACAAATAATTGAAATTCGTTGATCCTATACTCTCCATCATGAGTTCATTTGGAACATAAAATAAACAGTATTCTTTTCTTTCTGTGCATCCTGTTCCCGGTATCTTTGGAGTCATTTCCTTCTTTCGTTATCATAAGACGTTTTGTACATTCTGGTTAAGTTATCTCGTTCACTACCAGAGGATGTTACGGAAGGGCGTCCTCCTCCTACACTGTACACGCTGGTCCGTATTTCTCGTAATTCTCCAATGACGATATTAGATGACGTTAATTATTGTTTCTCGTATAAAACAATAGAAAGGTATACTGTATCATCTAGGGCTCACACACACACGACACTACATAATCCCTGACTTGGATTCCCGATAAGATTAGTGTTGACTTACCGCCACCAGGGGGAGGTGCTGTCGTATTATCTAATCGTGTCGTATAATGTTTATTGTCAGTTCATCACACTATAGGGTGTGTGTGTGTGTGTGTGTGTGTGTTATTCATTCGTAAATATCACTTAGCGTTGCCAATCCTCTCTCTCTTCCTGAGGTGTGAACCCCGAACTCTAAAGTGTGAATTCGAAACATTTGCTAGTGAGCAGGAATGGGAGGGGATGGGTGTATCGGGGTAGGGGCCCCGTACAAAAGGCCCCTAGAACAAAAACCCCTGGGACAAAACCCCTCAGTAAAAGTGCAAAATAGGTCAGAAGCCCCCTGTTTTTATGTTAAAGAGAGGGTCATTAGAAATATTAAAAGTATATAGATTTAAATATGAAATTATTACAATTACAAAGATTGAAACATATTCATAATCCATTTGGTCATAAATGTTCATTTTTGGCAAAGGAATACTTACTTAGAACATGAATTCATCCTCCTCTCAACCTATTGTAACTTTATTACAGTATTTTCATCTGGCCAGCGCTGAGGAAACTCCGTTGGTATTATGAAAACGTTATTCTACATTGTACTCTCTCCCCACTGACGTGCACTTTACTTCCTGACCCTGAGTTCCCGGTCTGCCCCCAGGGAAAGAGACCTACCCCAACCCACCCCCACCCCTCTCCCTCCTGCTCACTAACAAATGCTTCGACTCCACACTTCAGAGTTCACACCTCAGGGAGAGAGAGGATTGGCAACGCTAAATGGTGCATGCGGGAGTGGCGCCAACTGTACATGCTGCGTCTATAGGTCTTGCATGATATAGATGAGGACCTTCCTTTGTCATTATCCCGTCACAGTTTTTAAAGTCTCATTAAACTCTAAAAATAAACCCGGGTGAATCAGCTTATGGGATGATTATTTAAGAGGATCGAGTCGTGAAGAGGGGAGGAGCAGAGGAAGAAGGAAGAGGGAGAAAGGAAGAAGAATGAGGAGAGGAGAGGAAGAAGAATGAGAGGGAGGAGGAGGAGGAGGAAAGGACAAGGAAGAGGAGAAGAAGAAAGAGGAGCAGGAGCAGGAGGAATAGAGGATGAGAGGGGAGAAAGAAAACACAAGATAAGAAAGACAGGGAGAGAGAAGACAGAAGAAAAGAGAGGTGAAGAGTCATAAAATGCAAACGAAACGAGAGAGGACTAAACGAAAAAAAAGTCATTAGGCAAAGGAGGAGTAAATAGGGGAAATGAAGATGATAGATGGAAAAATACTGCGAGAGATCGAAAGTGGATCTTCTGTATGTACTAGATCAGTCAGTCAGTCAGTCATGGGTCATCAGTCCACGATCAATTAACCATGGGGGGGGAGTGGAGGAGGTCGGTTGGTTGCTGGTGTGTGTATGGGTCAGCTAATTATGTTTGTTAATACTGAGGGTAGCACTAGATTAATTACCCACGCATGTTGTTATCAAGCCGAGTGACTGATTACCTGCTTAGGTTAGTGGATTTGGTGTCACGAACTGCAGCTAACATATTTGGGAGCTTATATTAAAAAGGAATGATAACGACAGAAGTTTTGTGTGAGTGTGTGTCAGCATTATATACGTGTCTTTAGAACAAGAAGTAAATAAGTACTGTACTGATCTCTAATTAAATCAACAGGAATATAGTGATCTTCAGGGAAAACAATAGAATACTGTTGATCTTTACTTAAATCAATAGATAAATAATTAAGAAAAAAATGTTGATCCTAGATAAAGTAACAAACGATTTTAATCATTCAGTAACTCCATCAACGCTAACAGGCGACGAGGATGACAAATGAATAATGACTTCACTTTGCAAAGAAGAAAGAAAACAAAGTGTCACTGGTACAGTCATAAATAACAGAGTATTTAATCATAGCGGTAAACAGTACGACGCTATACAACATCGCTAAAGCTGTAAACAAAGAAGTAGTTAACTATTGTTGTCACCGTGTACAGTATTATTCTCAAAGGTTCGCAAAATCACAATTGTGCAAAGTCAACATTCCTTGTATCTACTGGTGTAAGAATAAAGCCAACTCATTTACTTGAACTAAAACACAATAATAACGTTCAAAATTAGACTCAAAATTACAATTACGTCTTTCCTTGACTATATTCTGTTGTTACGAGACAAATTAAACGTTCAGGAACTCTGGAATGGACGAGTTATAGGTCAGAAAGGGCTTAAATTCACTATGGTAATGATATTTTTCAATAAATTGGGCTAAAAAGTGAAAACAAAATAAAGGTTAAAAAAGATAAAAAGTCACCTGACTGCGAAAAGCTCTGATTCGTTGTGACGTCATATACCTGCTCGAGCCGCCGAGAGGGAGCCTGGGTCCTGGAGCCAGCTAGCTGTGGTGTATGTGTTGTTACCAGCTGAAATACAGGACTTGTGGCCATATGCAATGTTGATAAACGCAGACATAACTTATTTTTAGGTTAAAATAAATTACTGCTCAAGCATCATCGTGTGTATTTACTTGCTGGGTGCCAAAAGGATGAAGAAGACCGATAACTCCAACGTGGAAGTTTTCATCACTGTTCTCTATTTCATGTCTGGAAAATGTAGTTTTCGTCACTGATGTTTATATATAATGTTGTGGAAGGACTAGGGACGACCATGGCCAGGGGATGGGCTTGTGATGATCAGATGAAAGATGTAATTTAACGTGTTTCAAAGCTGGATGGCGGAGTTCGCGGGAATATGCAACGTTACTGTAAACTGTTAAGGTTATATCATCAATTGTTGGTTGGTTATCAAGTTTCTTCTGTGACTGACCGAGAGCTGCATATTATTTGCCCGGTGTATCGACACACACATACGAATATATAAATAAATTTGCGTACGTGTTTGTGCACCGAATAAAAGTGTGTCCGTGAATAGCCCGAAGAGGTATGTCGTGTCGCCTCTTACAGTCTGCCTCACCTTCGGAACTGGGTCATGTAGATAATAATAGTAATAATAATAAGAAGAATTATTTAAAAATATATACACTCAGATTCTCATTGCACTGTGGAGTGATTTTTCATGTTGTAATTCTTGCGTAATCTATATTAAAAGCATCGTTGACCATCTATAAAATAATCACACATAGTCTACAAATAGATGCCAGATAGTACCAAGTGCCATGGGAATTCTGACTGCAACTGTACGTTATCACTTGTGTATTGTGAGTCGAGATTCGTTTTCACAGAATTTATTGCAGAGTTAATGTTGGTGGATAAAACTGACCCTCTTGACCTCACAACACTACTTACATCAAAACATCCCGAGGAACTGTTGTGCTCACATAGCTAGTAATGTTAATATCAATACATCTTCATTTATTTAAAAAGTGTCCTATTGAGTGAAGTTCTATTTTGTATGAATAAGAGTTTAAAGTACTAAAAAGAATTGCATCCTATTGTATGGCTCTTATTACTTATGCTGCCTGATCCTATACAGTGATTTGTGTAGTGTTCCACGTCTCTCCTCACCCCTCTCTACCACTCTACTCCTCTCCAACACACAACTAAAGTCTTCCCTGAGTTAATTATCTTCATATCTGTTTTATCATGAAGTTCTATAACAATTTATTTTTACTTTTGTGCCAAAGAACTTTAAACATTAAATATGTTAAACAGGGAGACATTTTTATATCGTGATATCGGTATTTTGCGAGCAGACATCACCGTAACCCACCAAAACTCAATTAACCCTTAAAGGCGTAATTTTACACCCTGAATGTGTACCAAAATTCAATCCAAGATATTTGAGTGGATATTGATCGTGGTGTGTCAAGCAGGAGAATGTTGATCAGCAGTTGGTGGTGGTGGGAGCGAGCCTCTACGTGACAGGAGGGGCCGCGAATGTTTATACTGGTAACTAAGCGACCAAGGTGACAACACGACTGAGAGACGATGGGTTTCGCACCGTTTCCAGCCATGTAACACTTCATCATCACCAAAAACACACACACACACATCAATACAAAGCAAAGCCATCCATTTATGATATAGCTTCCTGTGAATTATTGTTTTCTCACTAGGCTCGACTCAGTTATGGTAAACCTCCTGTATGTTTTAGTTTATTCTTTTTTTGGTTTTGTACTTGTGTCTGTCGTCATATTAGTGGTTGTAAATTATAATGCTAAGTTACTATGAAAAGCTTTGCGGAAGGTAAAATTTAGAATAGTGTTTCGTTTTTCTTGTAAATTACCTGTAATTTTTTTTAGCTTTTGTCTGTTTTCTAGGCTCTTATGATAGAAAATGATTTTGCGAGGCGTTAACTTATAAATAATCTCAACATAGGCAAGGTGCTTGTGTTTTCCCTGGTTCTCTTCTTCATTATATATTTACGCATTTTTAAGTTTAAACCAGGAACAGGCGAACACTACAGCAACGATCCACTATTATAGAACTTTATATTTTGTGTTAATTTCCCTACAAATCCCTATACGGTTTTTGCCGCACCCTAATATATACTGTATGCGTAGTAGTGGTAGAGAAAAAGTGGGTGCGTGTTTTGTATCTACGGATCATTGGGTTGGTGGTTGGTGAGGTGTGACAGCGAGGAACCCAAGTCCTACCTCAGCGAATGTGAGCCAATACCCGAAGTGGAAATAAATACACCTGGATTCAACAAATATCACCATCGACGTTACGTTCTGCATTCTAATTCAGATAAATATAACCCATGAAGAAATATTCGTAAAAGAAAAACCAAAGCCGTATTTGTTTGGAAAGCAGACCTTTATATGTGTGTAGTATGCGGTCGTGTGTACAGTACGGTCTACGGTACAGTACATCCGTGGATAGTTCATGAATATTTTATATTTAGCGCCACTTGCACTTATTACTCGCGCTTGTACTGTACCAAACAAAACTAACACACTACGTGTAGGATGGTTAAAATAAAGACTTCCTACAAAGAAAAACAAAAATCCTAAATAAGAACATCTGAAAAAAAATTGTTGCGAAACTGTAGAGAAAATAATATCTCCGCCAGTGTCCGAGTGAGTGAGTGAGACAGTCACCACTTCTTGTAATGAAAGTCAACACTCCTGGTGGTGACAGTCAACACTCATGGTGGTGACAGTCACTCAAGTCTCCATGACTGACCATATCATTAATTCATAATCACTATCTCGAGCCATCACCCACGCAAAGGAGTCACAGAGGGAGCAACACTCGTTAAACTTGAACGGGTCACTGGTGGAGCAACAGTCTCGTTAAACGGGACGCTGGTAAATTAGGAGGCACAGCTGACAGCTATAATCATGTACAGATATTGGAAAATACAGTATAACAAGGTCACACGATAAAATCAGTGTTAAATGGATACGTTAGAAATATCAATGAAGACATTTCTTACAGTCCAAAAATATATCCAATGTACGTAGCAAAATCTGCCAGAATCCATTTTAGTTTTTTTATAATCAAGGTAAAGCTGTTTGGTGAGTCAACATTAATTTCGCCCCGTGCAGCTGAGTGTTTGACTACGCTTCTGCTGTTCGTCTAGGTTGCCTTAATCCAGTGCAAATACTACATGGCTATAGTGATGATTAGAACTTTTGGTTTTTCTTCGTATCAGAAACATCTATTAAAATCAACAGGAAGGCAATAATTATTAAACTTTGAAGTTTGTGCCTTGTGGAGTAGAAAGTTATAGGTGAAAATATACGCTCCTGGACATGTATTATCGAGGTTTATAAAAAAAAAATATATAAAAATAATATATATATATATATATATATATATATATATATATATATATATATATATATATATATATATATATATATATATATATATATATATATATATATATATTTAATTTGTTACGCTCAACTGCTTATGGGAACGTGTATGACGAGCTGGGGCAACGTACATAGTTAATATAGTGGTTTAATATTGACAGTGCATTAAAACTCTTACATTGTAACTAGTTACGTTCTAAACTCCAGTGGGAAGGGGAAAAATACGAATTTAATAATCTGGGTCGAGATTCACAAAGTTTCGAGAGTGTTGTGACGGCACCGAGTGTGAGCTCTTTCAAGACAGCAGACTTGACCAACACTGGAGCAGGTCCAGGTTACATTCAGGAGCCAGTTCATTTCCACTATTTGCCAACAGTGCGTAACAGAGACGTGACCGACTGCCCAAGCGGCTAACGAGCCGATCAGTAGCGAAGAGGATAAAAGTAAAAAGTAAAAGTAATAAACTTCAAGGACAATGGTTTAGACAATTATAACTCAAGGAGGAGGATTGAAGCTATAACTCTTTGAGGGCGATACTGTGGGGTTTGGAGATATTGGTTCACACTCAGGATGGGTTGCAGAAAGGAAACTCACAATGTGCTCTCTGTATACATATTGTATTAGATGTACAATGCAGCTTGGTGCTGGGGAGTGGCAGCGTAGTTACAAGCGTTGAGTAGAGAGTGCTGGTTGGTGAGGGTGCTCAGAGGAGGACCAGCTTGTGGGTCGCCATGGTCGCCGGCGGGAGCGAGGACCACCAGGCAGGAGCAGAGGAGGTGTTGCTTGCTGGTGGCTGTGGGTAGTAAGAGTGGTCACCACGAGGTGAGATCTTATATAGCGGAGGCAGGCGTGGCTTAATAGTTGACCTCAGTTATGTAGGGCGGCGCTGGTTGCTGACCAAGACCACGAGGGCAGGCTGGTGAAATCGTGGGGTCGGCTACTCAGCGACAAAAGCGCTTGTAGGGGAGGAATCCACTACAGTACCATACAATAGCACGGATACAGTTCAGGGAATGCTAATCAATTCATCCGCTATACGTACAAGCCGGAGGTAAAACGTAGCACCCATTTACGGTTGCTTTGGGGTGGGTGCCTGTGTGTTGTTGAGATTGATTTTGTTCTTATTGTTTTACGTTAAATTTGTACATACATTAAACAATTATTGAGTGTGTCATTTGTGGTGCTCTAATCTTGGCAACACTGCAAAGACTATTATAGAAAAAGGCTTGATAATGCAGCTGCTTGGAGCCAGAAAACGTTTTCAATGCACTAATTTTCTCACTCGTCATATTTTGTAGTTTCTTAACGGGACTTATAATTCACACCACCACCATTAATATTTCACACGCCAGCGGCCAGTATCGACCACCTCACACCACCTCCGCCACCAATATATCAAATACTTTACACCCCAGCGACCACCCGTTGATGTCCGCACACCCTGCATCACTGGCCATCAGCTATGATCGTAGGTCATGTGTAGCCAGCAAGGTCATATATCCCCTCAAGGTTGTGACCAAGTTAGTTATAGGTCATCAGTATATTAGTTTAATTTATTTTGTTATACTGTTGAGTGAGGCAGAGTAATATTAGGTGTTGGTGAGTAACAATAACACTACAAGAAGTAACAATATCACAAGTAGCAGTGACACAAGGAATAAGAGCAACATAACAAGTAACTCAAAATTAACTGTGTCATCGGGAGTAATAGTAACACAACAAGAAGCAGTAACACAATAAAATATAACAAGAAGTAACATAGGAAGGAAAGGTAACCCAAGAAATAACTCTCACAAAAAGTAAATGTAACATAAAAAGTAACAGTAGTACAAGAAGTAACATAGTAAGTAACAGTAACAATGTGACATAATAAATAACAGTAGCGTAAGAAATCACAAAGAGTATCAGTAACATAATAAATAACTATAGCACAAGGAGTAATCACACCTCTCTTACAGCAGGAAGGTTCGTAAATTAACCGATCAGTGGCGAAGAGGATAAAAGTAAAAATTAAAGTAAATATCCATATACTGTATATAAAACTCACACTCTTCCGGGTGTTTGCATATTAAGTTGCGTAACAATGAAAATATCCAACGAACGGTGACACGGACTAGCTTTTTCTCCCAAGACGAGTTAGGCCAGTTGTTAATTTTTTATTCTCTCTAATTTCCACATTTAGTTAAAATCACGTCTAGGTCCCAGATATATTGCATATGGTATTCCAGTATGTATTCATTTTATATTTTTACCTTGGCTATTATTAAGATTCAGAGTTAATTCGTATAGACGCTTAACTATTTCCAAGATGGTTTAACTTGAGGTAGCCCGGCATATTTTTTTTATAAACAATATACTGTGTTACATACTATATTACAGACACCAATTTCACTTGCTATGCCTATCATATTACACTGTACTGTACATTGCTCAATGGAAAGGTAAAATTGCCTTTTCATTGTTGATGCCTCCAGCAATATTGCGTGTTTCTGTCGCTAGCATACAGTCCACGTGTTTCTTTTTTTTTTTAGTATACATGTAATGCGTGTATACAGTACTGTTGCAATTCTTGTGTATTTCTATTGATAGCTTAGCTCTTGTGTGTTCCTGTCGGTTCCTAGTTAGTGTGTGTATTTCTGTAGATAACATTATATTAACTGATATGTATTGTTATCGGCAGTATAGTTCGTGTATGTTTCTAAAGATAGAATAGATGCAGTATATGTTCCTTTACATTTTGAATTTAATATTCAACAATATGAAGTTTTACATAGAATTGTGTGCGGATGTGGTTACTCGAGGTATACTGCACAGTATACTGACGTGTGGTGATTTATAATACTTTGCAGATATCCTGAATGACCGGACATGAAATAATTGGAACATTAAAATCGACAGAAGAAAATTCACAATGGGGCTCACAGTCACAATAAGAAGTATGTATAATAAGATATTCAAGGAATGTATGATAACAATAATGTGATATAAGATGTAGGTGTTGTTTGTCCTAGAGTAAACACTGAGGGGTCTGGGAGATGTGAACCAGGCGAGGTAATCAGCTGATCCGTGTTGTTTTGTAGTATCGTCTGCTGTTATCCCTCAAAATTGTCTTTATATTTTGTGATTGTTTACTGTTATGTAGCTTTACATTGTAAGATCTACAGCAGTCGTACAGGGGCGGTGTTGCACATGCCTATGGGAGGTCGTGGAAGCTGCGAGCAACGTGAGAAAACTGGCTACAGTCAAGTGGTTAGCATGTTAATCTGCCATAGGGACCACCAGGTAATGATTAACACAAGATACAGCCATATAGTTACCACGGTGTAGTAGCTTCGAGGGGATTGTCAACTGAGTGTAGTGAGGACAAGAAGTCGTACAGTGGTGAAGATGGTACTGGGTGGTTAAAATACAGTTCACCTACAGTTGTTAACTGTATGTTTTAGCAATAGGTATTTTTCTGCATTTGCTATAAGACACAGACATACTATTTTATTGTGAACTAGTTCTCAAATCGAGACTATTTTGCTAAGAACTGACTGTCAAATACATACAAGCTGTTTAGCCAGGCTCTTTTGCAGAACTCTTACACTGCAGAAATCTTGTACAGTACTGCTCTCTTTACTTTATCCTCTTTAACACTGATCGATCTGTTAACTGCTTGGGTGGTCCGTCATTCCTTTGTTACACTGTTAGCAAGTACTAGTACTGGCCCCAGAATAACTAGTACTGTACCTAATCCTGTACAAGTGTTTTTCAAGTTTGGCCTTAAATGAGTGCACTCTCGGAGCTTTCACATCACACTCTGGCAGGTTATTCCAAGAGTTTATAACTTCTACTCCAAAAAAGTTAACAGTAAAGAACCGTTTTGTGCAAAAACTGGAAATGTATTACTAAAATATGGTTTTCGGTAATACTGAGGCAGATGAATAACACCAGAAGGAGTTGTTTGACTTCGTTAATTTTTTTGACATGTTCTTTGGGTGATATAAAGTAATAAAAATGATATGACAACTTTTTTTATTTACATGTTTACTACTGTACTATATATTTTTTTAATGGTTTGGTAATTATTGTTGACTAACCCGCGGCCGAAATTCATAGAAAACGATTTTTAAAATGCCTTAATTTCACTTTTTTTTATAGTGGACAATGTTGCAGTTTGTTCAAATGTGTTAAAAAAATAATCTAAAATATACGTAACCTAACTACTGTATAGTGGGTATGAAAAACAGACCATCACCAACCTAGCCAAACAAGCATACCTAACCTTACCTAACTTCCATACTGGGGGGCTCCCCCCCCCCTGGACTCCCCCATATATTAAACAGAAAGAACTTACTATGATATGGTGTAATTTGAGGTTTTTTCTGGACGTGAGACCAGCTGGCCACATCGGCACTTATACAGTTTGGGTGGCAAAGTAGATTTGTTATTGAAATGACGGGAGGAAGTGATGAATGATTGTTTCCAATTAACAACTGTACTTACTATCTGCCAAAAAACATCTGTAGAAAAAATGAATGCAATCAAACGTGTTCTGGTGTTAGCTGTCTGCTCCAGGATTACCAGATATAACCCTGACACGAGCAATGACATTGATTTCATGCCACTTGTCAGCTTACTAGCCAGTCAGTCCGTCCTCTGATATGCACTGTTGGCAAGTGCAGGGTATGTGGGTATGTACAGGTTCATGAATATGCTGAAACTTGTTCAAGTGTCAGTAAAGTGTGGGCTTACAGTAGCTCACACTTGGTGCTGTCACAACATTTTCAGTGGAAAGTATATTGTGCAATGTAAATTTTTATGTCTGAAATAGACTGAGGAGGATGCACTAAATTATCTGTATATGATGATAGCAGTTAAAGGGTTAAGAGTAGATTCAAAACATGTTATAAAAGTAAGGTTGATGATTATTTTTTTTAACAATCCATATCTTTTTCAGACCAAGTGGAATGACCTGAATGGGAAAATGATCAACTGACTATAGAATTGAGCTCTCTGTAGGAAATTACCATAGCATAGCTCCTGTTATGGCTGGACTTGATGACTACCAGTTTTTCTCAAACCTGCGTGAGAGAGATACTCCATTCTGGCAAAAGTCATACGAAGATAGAGATAAGCCAATGGATACAACGGACTTCTACCGTCGGCCAACAGAGTTTCCTCAGAACCTGCTGAACCCAGCACACAGTTCCCCACAAACTATGAAACCTGTTATGCTAAAACCACTAGATCCTGATGTGGACAAAGGCAATGGTGAGTCTTCTATAATGATGGAATAATGATGGTCAGTTTCAATGCTTGTGTGGGTTAGTTGTAAGTATTGTACCTGTTAGTAGCTTTCCTAGCTGAATTGTTTCTTGCAGCCTCTTTCATCAGGTTCTTATTTCTGAGTTCATTACTCACAGCCTTTCCCCATGTCATTCTTGACCTACCCATTTGTTTCCACCATTCTTTCTACATTCCCAAACTATCTTAGCCTATCTCTTGGCAAGACCCCTCTATGCCCAGTTCTGAATGGGGTTTCCTATCTCTCAACCTCACAATGCACATCCATCTCACCATTCTCATTTCACCTTACTCGAGCCTTCTTATGCCATAATCATTTGTCCAAGAGACTTTCCAACCCCCAACTTTCTAATTCCCCACCGAACTCCCTCATGTGATACCCTGTCAAATCCCTTCTGTTCTCTAAGTCTACAAAGTACAGCTTTGTCTCCTTCCCTAGATATTTCTCTTGTAATTGCCTGGCCTTGAATATTTTCTCTAGTTCCTCTGCCTGTCATGAATCCAGACTGCATTTCATTCTTGTCCCCTATCTCCTTTATCAATTTCTTGATCACTATTTCCACAACTTTCATAACCTGATGTAGCAGCTTCAGGCCCCTGAAGTTTCCGGTTTCAGGTAAGTATTCATAATCATGCCCTTCAGTCACTTAGTGCTAGAACAATGTGGTACATTTCATCATAATTGCATTAATCATTCTGGTCACCATCGTCACACCAGCTTTGTCTGCTAGTTTCAACATTTTTGTGACTATTCCAGAGTTGCCAGGAGCCTTTCCATCTTTGATGTATGTATTTCTTTACTTGTCCCAAAAGAAATTTGTACATCTAAGATATTTATATTCTGACTATTGAATGTGCTGTTGTTTTAGGATTTTTTATTTTTATATAATTGTTTTATATGTTTAATATCAATAATACAGTACTATACTATGCAGGTATCATTGATATAATTCCTGAAGAATTTCTTTGAAATATAACAACATTGATCTTTGCATGCAAGTAAAATACAGTACAGTACTGTACAATACACTTGTACTGTATACTGTAATGTACTTCCTCTTTCCAGATATTCAAATGGAGAAGTATGGAGAATTATCCATCAACTTAGTCAGCCTGTGTGCTGAAAATCTTCTTAGTCATCCCTTTATTGTGGTCAAAAGGCAGTGCCAGGTACGGTATACTGTATAGACGCTTCAAGATAAATTGAAGATCATGTAATATTGTAGTTGAAGTACAGTTATTTTGTTTTTAACTTTTTCATTAAAGTAGAAGTAAGTGTTTTAAAAACAATGTTTCTTGATAAGGAAAATTCATTTAGTTGTGTTCACAGAGTTAGACATGCTAGTAACTTTATTTCTTTACCAGGTGAATGTTGATAGCCAGCGTTACCATGTCTTGCCAATAACACTTGTGCCAGCCCTCATACACATGCAGGGATGCCAAGGATTCTCTGCATTTTGGAAAGGGCTTGGATCAGTGCTCACAGTTAGAGGGGTAACCATGGCCCTAGAGGATTTCATTTCAAAATTTACACCATGGCCAAAGTAAGGAGAAAATTAACATTGTACTGTACCGTGTAGTTCAATGTCACTGGTTGATAGCCCAGAGTATCACTAACATATCAGTTATTTATGATATACAGTAAGCCACCTCATTAATGGAGTTCACGGCATCTGATTTTCCTAGTAATGAAGGTCTTTTTATCTGATATAATTAGTGGTCACAGCCAGTAAGATCTAGTTATAGGAACTTTGTCCTCTATTGACCACGTGGTCAATTGGTGCATATAGAAAGTTGCTAGACTGAGCAGACTGACAATGTTTGCAGTATGAAATCCGACCACATACTGATGCACAGAATTTACATGAGATAACACACATTTTGTTTTATTTTCTCTATGAATCCAGTGGAGTCATGATAATTCGTGAGATGGGTACTAGAAGACATTGTGAATTATCAAATCATAAATTACAGTATAGTTTAATTGATTTAAATTGCAATAATTAGCTTGGTTATAGAGGCCAAAAAATATCCATCAAACATAATACCTGTACTGTAGTACATCAAAAAATACAGCTACACAGATATATTTCAAAGAGTAGTTCTATAGTACATATACAGCTCCTTCCCTTCTTATAATTTTGTGTGGGTTACACCATTACACCAACATGGAGAAAGGCAGAGGACGGGTTGACTGTAACCACAGTATGTCAACAAAGAACCAGAAATTTAATACCACACAATAACTCATCTGGGGTTAAATGTGAGATTTTGTTTATGAAAATTGGTTACGTTATGATAATTTTTTTATTGGTTCTGTACCAAATTAATCAAAATATTATGGAAGTTATGGCAAAATCAGATTGCATACTGTTGTAGTAAGGAGGTCGGAGACGGAGGGGCTCCGAGCGTTCGGGGACTGGGGAAGGAGAAAGGGAAAGCTCAGTCCACCATGTATCTGCCCTGCCTCCCACACACAATTCACTCCCCACTTTCAATTTTTCTTATTTTATTGTTTTATTTTATATTTTATTTATTTCTAAGTCAAATTAAAGTATTGAAATTAAATTTCGACAGCTTTTATGGTTTCTTGCGTAAACAAACACTTTATTATAATTCACCTGAGATTTCATCTGGAGGTGCTGGTGGCCCATCTCATGATCATCACTTTTCTTCAATGGAGAAAGTGTTATAAAGTTTCTTAGGTCTTAGAGTGGTAGAAGAAGCATTTGAAGGGTGCTTTGTCATCTTGAGGTGTTGATGGTAACTGGTGATTGTTGCACTTGGTTGAAGTTGTGGAGAGGAATAGTAATTGCTTACAAAACACAGCAGTTAAGTGTAGAACTGCCTAATGCATGACAAGTGCATATTACATTGGCTGAGTAGTACCATTTGAAAATACATACAGGTACAATATAGGGTATGGGACTGCAGCTTCCAAAAAATATGTCCCAGAACATTCCCCAAGAAAATCTTTTTACCCCCAAATTGCCTCTAATAATGACAAAATGTGAAATATAAGCTTAGAAACTTAAAATTGTACAATTTTACAATAGGAATGTTGTCATGTAGAGAAGAATCAACTGAAAAGTGTAAGTTTAGATGTTAAATTAGATGTGTTATGTTGTTTTGAAAATGAGGAATAAGCTGTGGATATCACTATAGAGACTTGGGCTTTAAGCATAATGCTGTACTGTATCATTGCTGATATTTTATTTACTTTTATTTATTTTATTTTTTTATTCATTTTTTTTTAATAAATTATTTTTATTTATTTTTTTTTTATTTTTTTTCTGTTTCATGAATGAGCTATGGACTTACACTGTGAAATATGAAGTTGGAGTTACTGTAATTTAGGTTGTTGTGTTACATTGAGAGTTTAGTATTGAATCATGTTACAGTATTTCAAGGGTCTACTGTACTACATACTGTACATACAGTACTGTGTACAATATATTGTGTACCCAAATACTGTAGAGTTAAACTACCAGGGTATTATTTTAATTGTTATAGCCTCTGAAAATAAGTTAGTACAGTATGTGGTTTCATTTGTTGTTTCATAAAGTTAGTTTAGTTAGTAATGATGTTTTTCATTTATAGTTCATATTGTGATTATATACGTGAGTGCCCCTATATACAGACCAGTTTGAATTAATATAAGAAAAGAAAACTTATATACAAATTATTGCTATACAGTAAGTCCTCGCTTAACGTTGTCCCGCTTAACGTTGTTTCGGTACTACGTTGCTGAACTTTAGAGACCAAAAATTCGTTCAACGTCCCAGTGATCCGATACTACGTCGTATTGCGTTGTCACGGACTACTTTCTACGGCACATCACCTGCTCTTGTCTGGTTGCGCTACGTTCTCTCGGCACGGTGCGCTGCCCTCACTCACGGAACGTCACAGCGTCTCCAAGCGACGCCAAGCCAGTCTCTGTTACGACTTCACATCATTCGTGTGCGCTTAAGTGTTTTTACTCTAAAACTGTACTCTCGAACCACTCGAAATGGCTTCCAAGCGCCCATCAAGTGCTACTGATGCTAGTGTAGTGAAGAGGCAACATAAGACCATTACCCTTGCGACCAAAATGGATGTATTAACCCGATTTGAAAAAGGGGAACGTGCTGTGGACATAGCCGCTGTGCTTGGTCTAATCCCCACATCGGTGCGTACTATCCGGACCAACACTGACAAGGTTAAGGTTAGTGCTGGAAGTGGTTCTTCTCTGAGTGCTACTAAGACGACTCGTACTAGAAGCACTATGATAGAAAAGGTGGAAAAGATGCTGGCAATGTGGATGGAAGACCAGAATCAACACAATGCCCCTGCGAGCCTTATGGTTATCCAGCATAAGGCGAGATCCTTGTTTGACTACTTAAAGGCAGAAGAGGGTGAAGGATCGAAGGAAGAGACCTTTACGGCCAGCCAAGGATGGTTTCAACGATTTAAGTATTGTTATAACTTCCACAATATTAAGATGACTAGTGAAGCTGCCAGTTCAGATTCGGTTGCTGCCGAGACATTTCCACCAGAATTCAAACGGATAATTATCAAACAAGGAGGCTACTTACCGAAGCAAGTCTTCAATGTGGATGAGACTGGTATCTTTTGGAAGAGAATGCCTGAGAGGACTTATATCTCCAAGGAGGAGAAAAGAGCGCCAGGATTTAAAGCGGCAAAAGACTGCTTGACGCTGCTGCTTGGCGCGAACGCTGCCGGTGACTTCAAGCTGAAGCCTATGCTGATTTCTCGCGCTGCCAACCCACGGGCCCTGGAAGGTTAATCTAAGGATCACCTTCCTGTCATTTACAAGGCAAACAAAAAGGCATGGATAACCGGCGCCATATTTAGCCAATGAATAAACGTGTATGCCGTCCCTGCACTAAAGGAATACTGTGCCAAGGAGAACCTTAACTTCAAAATTCTTCTGATCCTTGACAATGCTCTAGCTCATCCACCCAATCTCGACGACTTGCATGACAGTGTAAAAGTTGTATTCCTGCCTCCCAACACGACATCACTGATGCAGTCTATGGACACAGGCGTCATCGCCGCATTCAAGGCGTATTATTTATGCCTTACCATGACCCAGCTGCTCAAGGCTACAGATGGAGAAAATAAACCAACGAACCAAGAATATTGGTGCGGCTTAAACATTCTTTATGTAATTGACAACATTGGCAAGGCATGGGAAGAGGTTTCAAAGAGTTGCCTGAATGGTGTGTGGCGTAAATTGTGGCCAGAGTGCATCAACAGTTTTACGGGATTCACGGACTTAGTCCCAGCTGTGAATAGGCAGAGAGGCAGGCTTTGGTGAGTTGGAATCAGAGGATATTGAGGACATGCCATCATCCCATACAGAAGAGCTCACCAACGAAGATCTGAAACAATTAACAGAACACAGTCCCGTTGAAGACGACGACGACGAAGAAGAACCTCAACAAACGCTAACTTCCAAAAGGATGGCAGAATCTTCGAACATGTTCCAGCAAGCAATGCAAATGCCTCTAGATGACGACCCAAACAGAGAACATAGCTCAAAGGTTCAACGCAGCATTGAGGACAGTCTTGGTTGCTACACCGAGATCTATAAGGAGAAGATGAGTAGCACCAAGCAGTCAACACTGCAGCCGAGGAGGAGCAAACAACAACGGAGGAAGAGCAAGCAGCGGCAGAGGAACCTCAGTCAGAGCAGGAAGAGGAGGAGGCAGCCGCAGAGTCTCAGTGACTCACCACCCTCCTCCTCTCCCGCCCTCCTCTGCTCCCACCCTCCTCCTCCGCTCCCACCCTCCACCTCCGCTCCCACCCTCCACCTCCGCTCCCACCCTCCTCCTCCACTCACCCTCCTCCTCCTCCGCTCCACTACCCACCACACACTCGCTCTACCATCTCCGCCCATCGGTGACTACCAATACAAACTTAGTACCTGTACTGTGGTTCTATATACAGGTACTATTCTCAAAAGAAATGACAATGATTTTCTGTATATGTAACTTTTTTCATGGGGGCAAAGGGAGGCTGGGGAATGTAACTCCCGTATTTTATCTATTTCTTATGGAGAAAATTGATCCACTTAACGTTGTTTTGCATAACGTAGCGTTTTCAGGTACGTAACCCCAACGTTAAGCGAGGATGCCGTGTATTGTATCATGAGTATCCCTAGACTCCTTGACATACACTTGAGAAAAAAAATTATGAATCTGAAATATATCAATGAAAAGAACATCACTATTATAAATAAGGACATAAATGGAAGTTAGAGGTACCTGTAGGACTATTCTTATGCAGTAGTTGAGATTTGAAGATAATATATGGGTGCAGTATATAATATTTGGAATTAAAATAAGAAATACTGTACAACCATCACTTAGTGGAAGGAATGTTTAAAGTGAATTACCTACCTTCATCTTAACACTTGTATTTATTTGCTTCTCTCGTGGTAATGATGTGAATAGCCTAAACCAGTTGATCAAATACCTATTCATCTTACATATTTGTTTACATCTTATTTTTCAGAGAGATCTCCCCGCACAGTTCTCCAAAGACTATAGGACAGCATTTAATCTTGAAGTGCTCTGCTCTGGCTCTTATTACTCCTTTCTATAGTGCCAGCCTTGTAGAAACAGTTCAGAGTGAGATAGCCAGTGAACGACCAGGTGTCCTGGATGTGTTTAAGGAGGGACTAACACGTCTTCTCTCTTTCACACAGCCACAAACAGGTATGCCTGCTAGGATTTCATTTAAACTGTAAAGTATGGGTGACACTATACAACTAGGGCATACTCCTACATGTTTTCCATACAAATCACTCATAACAGCAAGCACTCTTAGAGATGTGTGCGTTATGCTTTTACAGTTTATAGCAGTTTGCTACACATTTAATGCCCACTGAAAGGTGTTTTGACCCCTACCCCTTTTCATTCCATTTTATGAATGTTAAAAAATCTTTTAAATGTATCTGTTTTCTGTATGTATTGCACATACTGTACATGAATTGTAACACAATAACTTTACACATGTATCAAACAACAAGCATACTATGAAAAGACCCTAAGCATATGTTGTCTCTCAGTGCCATTTTTAAATCACAGATGGATCAAACTTGAGTGGATAGTGTAGATAAATGTCTTTCATGGCCACTATCATCACAGCCTATTAACTCTGAACAGGGTTTCTTATATTTTAGTGTTACATTACTCTTCCACCTTACTTTTGTCATTTCAGTTTGCTTAAGCCTATGTATGTTATCTTCTTTAACTCTCCATGTTTCACTATCATACAATATCTAGTTGCTGTCAATAAAGGCAGCAACTCCCTCAACTTCTTTCAATTCCTTCTGACTCTTGCAACTGAGTTAGCTTCACCACCACCTCCAGCACTGCTCGTGTCTCCCAGGTAGCACAATCCCAATGTTGAGTTTCTCCAGCTTAGATAAAGCCTCATGATTACCTGTTAATACAGTGAACTTAAAGTCAGCAGCATCCTGCTATCTACCATTTACACCACTGCACCTCTTGTATACTCATCTTCCACACTTACTGGACATTATTGAGTTGCTTACCATCATAGAAAACTAAACATTACCTTTGTTTTTGTCACATTCACTCTTATACCCTTTAACTCTTTTTCATCTTTCTATTTCTTAAGTATTGTCTTACCTTTTCAGTTCTATCAGCACTAAGTCATCACCATACATCACATGTTATATGCAATAGAGGAACTTCTCCCCATTTTTTATGAACAAAGTACTGTAAAGTTAATTCATAAAATATTCTTTATCTAAACTTGAGAGACCTCACAACAAAAGCAGAAATATCAGTACCTCTCAGTGTGGAGTACAGTATTAGTCAGGGCCCAAAACAAACTGTTCTTGTGCTCAATTTGTAATGTAGAATTCATAAAGTGTCCTGTTTTGTAACAACCACAATTCTGCTTAGTTTTTGTTGTGAAGATGCCATGTATCAAAGCCTAGAAGTCTGCTCCTTTTACCAGTCATGTAGGCAATGTCTCTCTTTTCAGTATGCTACTTTCTTTCTTTATTTCCTCTACCTGCATTTGTTCCTCTTTTTATTGCACTTATTCTTTGTAATTTATTTAAACAGGTAGTTGATTTTTGTTTACGGAAGCAGATATCTCTTGGTTTATTATGTATATTTTTATTCAATTAACTTGGACCAAAATGTGTTGGATGGTTTGAATATTTGGACGAGGTTACACCTAAGTTTACAACTTGGGGAAGAGAATGCAGTCGAGTGCAGTACCGACTGTGCTGCCTCCTTGTATACTGAAGGCTTAGTCACAGTGTACATCCACGTTTTCCCTAATGGGCAGCCATGCCTATGGGAACCACTTTCACATTCGCATGAGTTATGGCTTATTTTTTGTTTTGAAGTCTATTTCAATTATATGCTGTCTGACAGTAGTTTTACTTTGTCTTCTACTTTTATTTAATTTAGTTGAGTAAAATTTAAACATTTATGTAAGGAGAAAGATAAAAAAGCATCCTTCTGATTTCTAAATTTTGCAAATTTTTCAGGGCGTATGCTTCCAGTCTGGTTACTGATAGTTCCGACAGTATCTCATGGCATTCTACAGTACCTTATTGGTAATGCAGTGTCAACCATTACATCTCAAATATTAAGACGCTATCATAGACAAGATCAACAAAAACAGGTAATTAGTATTTTTTTTTTTTTTTTTGGTAACAGAAGTAATAAAAACATTACTGTACAAGGAAGCCACAAGTAATATGACTCATCATATATTTGTAAAGAAACATGTTGAAGATGATAGGAAACATCACTTATATCATCTTCTAGGACCTGTGGTTAGGATCCTCCTTGGCCAGGAATTTAGTGCGATATGGACAAATCTCTTATATAATATAGTAAATACAGTAACTAGCTATCAACTTTACCTGGCTTTGGTTTAACATATTAACATTTTATCTCAGAACAGATCTTGGTGTAAAAAATTAGAAGACATCAAAGAAAGTTAGGAAATTAAAGTACTATATGCACTTATAGTTATCGGTTTGACCGGATGAATGTTTGGGTTGTAAATGAAAGCATATTGCTAGATAATTCCCCACCTTCAGTATTTCTTGTTCCAAAGCCTTTTACACAATCGACACATTCATAACCTGATGTGTTTTCACCAACATGGCCATTTAGGTCACTATCAAGCTCAGATACTACATACAGTGGCTCATCTGAGAACTTGTTCATATCCTTTTCACTTTGCCCAACCTGTGGGATTTATAAAATGGGGGAAGAGAGAATGAATACAATGAAAGATATAATACAGTATAATGATTTTGATTTATGATATTATATATTTTTTTGCTTTGAATGGCACAGGGGGAGATCAAAGAGTGTCCAGGGTAAATAGAATTGACTAAGTAGATATTTGAAACAATTTTTTGAACTAACATAAGTTAAATAGTACTGTATAGTATTGTATAAGCAAAACACTGTGAGGAAAGGAATTCCACAGAGACTGGTCAGGAATGCAAAGGAGATTTAATTAAGGGTTCATCAAAATGAAATATCAAAAGAAATGGCATGGATCCTTCCAGATGCCTGAGGAGGGAGAGAAAATTGGAAAGATAATGTGTATTGAATAACTGCATAATAAAAGTTCGGTGTAAAATATACCATTACTGTATTAATATGTCAATGTTTATGTTGCAGGGGGCTGTTAGTAAGGATTCGGGTTCCTTTTTAGATGCCTCTGTCCGACTCCAATCCGCATTTATAGGTCATCTTGTATCCGATGTTGTGCTGTATCCACTGGAAACTATTCTACATAGGTTTGATGATGATATATTTGACTTTGTTTGTTGGTAATGAAATGTGTTTATTGTCCATAACTTTGAAGAAATTTTATTGTTACAAACTGTATAGATAAATATACATTGTAATTTACTTATTTATCAGTGATGAAAGGAATATAAAAGTTTGCAGAAATTGATAAAATATTCAAAACATCACAAATAAACATTAGCTTGTGAACCGATTCATTTTTCCACAGACTCCACATGCAAGGTACTCGCACAATTGTCGATAGTTTGGATGTAGGATATGAAGTGAAACCAATACTCACACGCTATGAAGGCTTCTTTGATTGTCTCCATACTACAGTTCAAGAGGAGGGAGTTTTGGGCCTCTTTAAGGTAACAGTGCAATGTCATATCTATGTAAGTATAAAAGTGAAATGGATATAGAACAGTTCATAGTACAGTAAACCTCCATGACGATTACACTTCCTTTAGGTGATTTGATCTTTGGCAGACGACTGCAGTGGGTAGAATGTCAAAGATAGAATAAAAGGTGGTGAAGAAAAGCTAGGGATGGGTGAATAAAAAAAAGTGGTTGTAATAGGGGTTGTCTCTGCTGGTTACTGTGTCATAGTGGCATAGTGTTCCTTGGTTGTGTGGGGGCAAATTGAATCTATAAGTGAAAGGTCTTGTTAAAGAAGGAAATGAATGTAAGAGGTGAAGCCAAAATGCTATGATTGGGAATTCACAGAAGGAGCAAGATAGTATTGCTGTTGGAATTCTGCTCTGATTTACTTGCAAGCATCATCTATCTTATTGAGTCTTCAATCTTGAGGTCTGAAGAACCGCTTGTGGGTGGTGGGTGGATATTTGGATGTGTGCTGCCACTAGGCACTCTAAACATGCTGCAGTAAATATTATATATACCTTTGGAATGTGTCAAGGAGAGGAGCATAGCTAGGATTGTTAAAAATAAATTATTTAATCATTTAACACATATAAAGAATAAAGTAAAACGTTTCTACCCTGTAGGTAGGTACTGAGTGATACAATACATTTTATGGGAAATATAGCATTACACTTCTATTAGTATCCTCACTTCAGCCAGAGAGCTAAAATCTGGTTGTATTGAGCAGGGTGTCCAAGCTAGACACCCACTTTCAGCTGTACACTTACTGCTTGACATCTATACCACAAAGGCTCTATAGGCTCAACGGAAAGGCTCATCTTCCAGTGTTGTACTTGTGTTCAACCATCATATGATGCATGATATGCAACTGCCTACAGGATATGAATGAGTCAACAGCATTAGCTGGTCTGACTAATTACAGTATGCAAGACATGCTTGATCAATACATGTTGGGGAACTTATTGGAGGAAATTCTACTATAGGGTAGATAGGTAGGATCCCCTTATCAGACATATAGATATGTAAACTACTTAGATATAAGACATTGAATGCAAGCAAATAAGATATATTCTTGATGTAGAATAGATACTCATGAATAACAAGTTAAATGTTTTAAGCATGTAATAAGACTTTCAGATAATTTTAAAGAGTGGCTTTACCTTTCTTGTCCAGGGATGTGTTTAGTAAGTGGTTATCCATGACTTATGTTTTGTATGTGTAAGATGATTGGTGATTTAATCTAAATCCCAAAGCTTCATCTTCAGCATTAGGACTTGTAAACAAACTAAATGGTACAGTTGCAAAAATGTGTTCCTACACCTATGTCTCCAAACAGCAGTGTCGCAGTAGTAGTATCACTGTTTATGAATGAATGGGTATTGGTCTTTTAACGACGGACATGATTGGTGGATAGGTTTGCTAGAGGTCATATAGGTTGGCCGTATGGCGACAGGTTACCAAAGGGTCTAGGAACACATTTCCTCAAATGTACCATTAATATTTTGAGGGTTAACTCAGTAATAACACAATGCCAACAGTACCTTCAACATAGGCATTTATTTTGGAGTATTTGAATTTAACATATGATGTATAGGCTGGAGATACAGGACTCTATTTATAATTACAGTAGCATTCTTTAATGGATTGTATGAGTTTAAGATTTAAGAGATAGATAGAGTACTAGCCTTCATTGATGGTTCTAATTTATTTTGCTGTTTACTTCTACAGGGATTTGGAGCTCTTTGTATACAATATGCTCTTTATGGAGCTGTGTTGAAGTTTGCTCAGGTTATCATCCGGGAGGTAACACTTGCTCTTGTCCCTCCTAAGCCTAAACCTAAGACACAGGTGAGTTATTCATGTATAATATTAGTACAGTAGCTGTAGAATATATATTTATTTTGAATTTTTTAATAAAATGTGTATTGGTATATTTCCAGTAGTCATTACTATTAATAGATTAAAACCCAGATATTGTATAGATTTGTATTTGAATCCTTATGTATTCACCACTACCTCACACCACCCACCACTACCTCACACCACCCACCACTACCTCACACCACCCACCACTACCTCACACCACCCACCACTACCTCACACCACCACCATTACCTCACACCACCACCACTACCTCACACCACCCACCACTACCTCACACCACCCACCACTACCTCACACCACCCACCACCACTACACTACCTCATACTACCCACCCCTACCTCACACCACCCATTACCACTACAGACAGTACCTCACACCACCCACCACTACCTCACACCACCCACTACCACTACCACTACAGTACCTCACACCACTACCTCACACCACCCACCACTACCTCACACCACCCACTACCACTACAGTACCTCACACCACCCACCACCACCACTACCTCACACCACCCACCACTACCTCACACCACCCACCACCACTACACTACCTCATACCACCCACCCCTACCTCACACCACCCACCACCACTACACTACCTCATACTACCCACCCCTACCTCACACCACCCACTACCACTACAGTACCTCACACCACCCACCATGCTCTTCATGGCACATTTCTTCACTTACGAAATGTCCATGACTTAGACCAGTGATTTTCAACCTTTTTCATCTCACGGCACAGTGACCCAGGAACTAAAATGGTCGAGGCACACCATCAGTATTTAAGGATAGGTTTGATCATTTAAAAGAAAATGAATGATAAGAATATGTTTTTAATTTAAAAAAACTAATAATTTATTAATTGTATTGCAAAAATATATTGTTGATCATGGTTTTCAAAATAATTTGAAAGTTTTGTGCATATTTGTTAATACTACACATTGAAACAAGATGTCATTGAAAAAGATGCCATTCATTAAAAAATAATATGAAACTTTCAGATATAGATTGTATTCAACTACAAACATGAGTAAAAATAAAAGGCCTTTGCTTACATAAAAATATCAGTGGGAAACCTGTGCTTGGTGTTGTCTCATGATGTTCCTTGTCCGAGGTCAAATGGTTGACAGGCAGACCCTCAAGTCCTCCTCCAGTGTTTGAAGCCGCGACCTGTTCTTGCTCTTCATTGTGTTCATAGCAGAGAAGCCAGCTTCACACAGATACAATGTTGGGAAAGGAAGAAGTGCTTCAATTGCCTTCTTTGTAATGATGGGGTATTCCTCTCGAAGGGACAACCAGAATGAAGTCATGTCTGTTGATAGGTGCTTCAGTTTCAGTCCTCTGTCGTTTCTGATTTTCGTCGGCTCATCCTCTTCAGCAACAGTTAATCCTGCTGACTCGCACGCACTTACCACAAACGGATCTCTCACCCAGTCCAAGGAAGATACATCAAGTGATGGGAAATACTTTTCAATGTTTTTACTCAGTAGCGACAAACTTTGTAGAATTAAACTGACAAGATTTTTGTCCAGTCTGCAACCTTTTGTCAGTTCAAACATTTCAACTTTCTTTTTTTATTCTGGCTCCCCACAGTGTTCGTTTTTCCTTAAAGAAATTAACTTTGTCAGTGCAAGTCAGAATATTTTCATTCTTTCCCTGCATACTTTTATTAAGAGTGTTCAAGGCTTGGAATATATCAGCCAGGAATGCAACTTCATTGTACCAGGTTTCATTACTAAGCAGGTCAGCCAGCTCAGACTCTTACGATGTCAAAAATATAAGAAGCTCCTCCCTTAGTTCATAAAACCGCGAAAGCACCTACCCTCGAGACAACCACCTCACTTCTGTGTGTAGTAGAAGTTGTGTGTGGCAGAAAGTGTTGAAAACAACCTGATTTTAATGGCCTACTTTTGATATAGTTAACTATTTTGATCGTCTCATCTAGTACTTTCTGGAGCTCAGGTACTACTGATTTTGAAATGAGGGCCTCTCTGTGCAGGAAACAGTGTGTGAAAACATTGCCAGGGTTCTATATGCGCTCCATAAAAGTCCCAGTAATGTCAAAACGTATCCAAATGCTATTTCTTAAAATGCTATCCAAATGCTATTTAAACTCCCGCGGCACACCTACGGATGCTTCGCGGCACTCTAATGTGCCGCAGCACATTGGTTGAAAATCTCTGCTCTTAGACCATAAAAAACACCCTTAAAACTTAACTGAACGTGGCATTTTGGGTCTGAAGAGGGTCATCCTTTGTTAGGGTCCGATTACAGCAGTGAGTTTGTTTGAGAGCGTCGTCTGCGGGGTAGGTGGTGACATCATTGCAAATGGCGGCCCTGTTTCTAGAGAAATAAATTTATCTCTACTATTATAGCAGGTCTTTAACCTTTTATTACAAATTATATATATCGTATCGCTCTACGAACGTGGCAGAGTGTATTTCTTGTGTTTACCCAGAACCGACAACCTGTCTATTCCAACAGGTACAGGTATTAGTATACTTTCCCCATAATAAATGCCACAAGGATTTTTTCAGTGAGTTCTAATTTTATAAGGAATTTTCATTTACCAGTATTGCATTGCTGTATACTGTATATTATAAAGAGTATAGTCATTCAGATGTATTGTATATCAACCTAATGTTTTGTAATACAACATCTCACATTCAGGAACAGCATATTGACATGCCTCCAGAAGCAGAACAATATCATGCAGCCTAGGTAAATAACCACTCAGCATGATGTGTTGTGTCAGATGGATAACCATCTCTTCACTGTGGTTGTGGGTCTCTAGAACTTTTATTAATGTGCTTATCAATATTACTTTTTGTTATGCCTTGTCATATTTGGGAATATTTTCAGCAGTGCATAATTTCTGTTTATATCCATTAATTCCTTTTGCAGTTCATATAAGTGTTCTTATCACAGGCTTCTTCAAATTTTGAACTGATTACATGCACCATTCAAGAGTATAATTTTACTTCACTGTAATACGCACCTGTTGCATCATATGAATGTTGGTTGTGGTCACAGAGACACTTGCATATGTTTTTATTTCTCTCCCTTTCTCCTTCTGTTTTCAGTGTCTGGTATTGCTCAAGCCCTAATAGAATGTATTGTTTTTTTTTGCATAGCATATGCAATGAGACTATTTGTTATGCCTCTTTCTGTTTATTTGTACTGTACTCTCATCTTGCCCAAGGGGTACAGTACAGTATTAAAAAAGTACTTGGTATAGAGTAATGACAAGTTTGAGACTTCCATTACATGCACCCCAAGAGTTTGTAATTTGATTTTGAAGCTCTTCTGTTGATTTTTTACATTACATTTATTAAAAATTTTTTGATCAGTTTTAACTTTTATATTTTGCAGCTTCAGGCTGTGTAGAACAATGAAAGTTTCTAGGTTTCTTTTTATGCATCCTGGATGACAATGTCCAATTTTCAAACTGCTTGTAGGGTTTCTGTGCTAGTGGGACCAGAGATACTGTATTTAATAAACAATTTTTTTTTTTCTTTTACCAAGAAATGACTACAGTAGGGTCAGGATATATCGTGACTTTATATAACGATTTTTTTATATCGCAGCTACCAAAATTATCGACATTTTCCTATACAGTATTACCCCGCTTTACACGGTTTCACTTTCCGTGATTTCTCATTTACGCAGTACCTTGCCAGAACCAGACTTTCACTTTCCGCGGTGCATCTACTCATATACGCGGTGAAATATAATTTTTTTTTTTTATTTAGCTCATAAAATTCATACAAATTACCCGGCCAGAATATAATTTACATTGCTGGAATTCTTACAATATGATGATCATTTTGAATATAAACATCATGGATTTTGCATTAGACATACAAATTTTAGATCTAATGTAATAATTTGGTTTACACAAAGCAAATATTTTATCGTTTGTGCAAAATATATGAAGTTTACATTCAAAATATTCCCTGATCTGCAAGGAATCCAGAAATGTCAATTATATTATCCTAACTTTAGTCTGAGGTATTATTTATTACTAAACGTTAAAATCTAGTGTTTTCACCCAAACATTTCTCTGGTAGGGAGGGAAGGTGGGGGAGGGGGGGGGGAATGTTGGAACCGACCGACCAGCTGGCATGAGTGTGAGGAGGGGGGGGGGGGGAGGCAAGGTGGAGTACTTTGATTGACAGGGAGTGTCCTTGAAGAATATTTCTTTGTTTATTTACTGAAGATATTTGTTTTAGCTCATAAAATTCATACAAATTACCCGGCCAGAATATAATTTACATTGCTGGAATTCTTACAATATGATGATCATTTTGAATATAAACGTCATGGATTTTGCATGACATACAAATTTTAGATCTAATGTAATAATTTGGTTTACACAAAGCAAATATTTTATCTTTTGTGTAAAATATATTAAGTTCATGTTCAAAATATTCCCTGACCTGCAAGGAGTCCAGAAATGTCAATTATATTATCCTAACTTTAGTCTGAGGTATTATTTATTACTAAACGTTAAAATCTAGTGTTTTCACCCAAACATTTCTCAGAGAGGTAGGAGCTCGTGAGCTGGGAAGAGGGGACTGTATTTCTCTTAAATATTAATTGTGTGAGCATACCATCATAAAATTAAGATGTTATTTTTACTACAACATAGGTATTGTGTCGGAAAAAGTGGAGTTTGGGGGTCGGGCCAGCCTCTATTGGAATTAATCCCATATGTTCTGTTGTTCACTTTCCGCAGTACCCCGTGGGTTCAATTGACCGCGTAAATCGGGGTACTACTGTATATAGCGATAATTTTTTTTTAATTTTTTTTAATTTGCGAGGGAAATTGGGCAGGAAATATTTCAAATGCACCACCATGGCTAAATGCGTTATTTGCTCACCAGAGGCGCCACAGTGGCTGCTCACTAGCGCATTCACGCTCGCCCACTCAGTCTTTCTGAGTGAGTGACGAGAAAGCAGCCGACTCTGCTGCAGATTACGACTTGTAAAGCGAGTGTAAATGGGTTGCTAGTGACATGAAAAATGAAGTGAAGAAAATGAAAAGCTTTAATGTTAAAGATTTATTACTGTAACTAATATTTTTGGTGTTCGTTTATGTAGGTGTGGGATTGTCAAGTGAGGGTGGCAGTGTGGCGTCTACCGCCGAGTCTGGTGTTCCCAAGATGGTGCGTCAGCTGCCGAGTCTGGTGTTCCTTGATATTGATATTGAAATAGCGTATTGTTCCCAAGTCTAGTGTTCATTGGTGTTTTAGTTAGTAAGAAAATGAACTCGTTAGTCCAGTTAAGTCACTCTTTTGTGCCTCCAGAACCTAACCCTATTTTCCCCTATCGCGATTTAGTAAATAGCGAACATCGTTGGACCCTATCTCGCGATATATCCCGACTCTACTCTAGTAGCTTTCTCAATGTTCAGTGTTACCGATGTGATGATATAGCCCATTTCTTCTTCAGTCTTCTCAGATCTGGTCTAAAGTGATAGGTAATTATGAAATCAATATTGGCAATTTGGTTTCATGTCAAATGTGAAAAAAAGAGACTATCTCCCATATGTTGTAAAGATAAGAGATAAGAAAATGTGGAAGTGGGAAGATTATCAGATAGTGAGTTGATTAGAGTTTGCATCGGTGATATGGACATGCTGAGAATATGAGAAATGAAAGATTGGTAAAAAAGAGTGTACTGTATATGTAATTTAGAAGTGAATGGTAAGAGAGAAGAAGTATGAAAAGGAAATGGAAGAATCAAGTGAGATAGGCATTAGAATGGTCATCTTACACTTGAGGTCACAGCCTCAAGTTAAAGAAGCTACAAGTACAAAAAAATTTCCACCACTAACTTCTATGGAGTAAAAGTTGTGAACTCTTGGAATAACCTGCCAGATATTATTGTGCCTGCACCAAGTGTGTGCTCATTTAAGAACAGACTTGTTTAGGAAGAGTGAATGGTTTAATAGTCATGCAAGTTTAGAACTCCAACCAAGGCTAGAGGTACACAGTTTTTTTTACACAAAAGTCTCCTTATTTTAGTTTAGCAAGTACAGTGTACTTCAGTGATTTGAAAAGAAAAATTAGATTTTCATATGACCATCAGGGTGAGAAATTATTATTTATACTATTGAACACTCTACAGGATTTGGTTGCCCCACTGACACCCAGTGCTCCTTACACCCCCATCTCTGCAATACATCCTGGAATTGCCAGTTTACATTCATCCCCCCTAAACTCGTCCCACCATGGGTCACCAAGATTAGGGCCATATAGCAATCCTACTCCAGCTGGAGGATCAAGAGGGTCATCCATCTATGCATCACCAGGACGCAGACTCCAGGAGGTGGACTTAAGAGCTGAAATGGAAAGGCACAAAATTAATCTCAGCCTTGATGATTGATTTCAACTGTAATTGATAAAACTGGTAGATTTTACTATTATGTAAAGATATTTTATATTGAAGATGGTGTCATATTCATTTTCTTTGTATTTTTCAATACAGTAATCCCCCTGGTTACAGAAGGGATGCATTTTTGAAGAGTTGACAGTAATGCAAAATTCTCTAACCTGAACCCCATTTTCCCATGGACTTCTATTATATAATTGCAGATGAGTTCCTATAGAGATTTTTTTTTCAGAGAAAAGAAGTAATATAAACACTTATGAATGAAAAACATTTTTAAACACATATACATTGATTATATGACATGAAAATAAATATGAATTTAACTTGTCACAAATTATTTTGGGTGCTGCATCAGGTGAGGTGGTGCTGTGTTGTCTAATGGTAGACCCTGCTGCCATACAGCATCACGAAAATTGTGACCAAGTCCCAGGTTTCTGATCTGACTTTCTGCCTCATTAACACACAATTGCAGGGTCTCATTTGTTTCTCTTACTTGGACAACACAACACAACATACAGTATATTGTTTCTCACTTTTGATCTTTTTTTTTTCATTTTTGTATTTCTTTATGGTTCTTTATTATTATTATTATTATTATTATTATTATTATTATTATTATTATTATTATAATAATATTATTATTATTATTATTATTATTATTATTATTATAGTGTTCTTATTATTATTTTACTACAGGTATTTTATTTTCAAATTTATATTTTTTATTATAAATTTTATTTATTATGAATTATTATTATTATTATTATTATTATTTTTTTTTGGTATTATTATTACATTTTCGCCCCCCAGGCCCCGACGTGGGTCAGTGACCTGTGCCCGGGTGGGCTAATCTCCGTTAAAAAAAAAAAAAAAAAAAAAAAAAAAAAAAAAAAAAAAAAAAAAAAAAACATAAAATGTCAAGTTTTGTATCCACCACCGCTTGCACTTGCATTTAATGGTCTCTTTGCACTCCTCTCCATTAAGGGTAATACACTGGACAGTCTTGAATAAGATACAGTACATACATAAGTGTTAAATCCAAGAGCTGGCGTCGAGAGATCAAGCGTACTCACGGAGATATAAACAAACTGACTCCAGCGGCATGGATACACTGTACCCACGATTATATATATATATATATATATATATATATATATATATATATATATATATATATATATATATATATATATATATATATATATATATATACACCCCATTTCTGTAATGTTGAATTTATGGGCCATTTCCCGAATTAAGTGATCATAATTTACAAATTCTGTATGGGCAAATTTCTGCAACCTGGGGGATAACTGTATGTGATATTTGTCATTGTACTGTATACAGTACTGAGATTCATTTCTTAATAGCAAACATAAGGCAAAGTAAATCCTTTGAAGAGTGCCATTGTGTGTTATGGTGGAAGCCTATCTGGAATTTGCATTTGTTATGCTGCATATACCTGTTGCTAATGTATCCTTTCAGTTGTTGCTGACTGATGTATAATGTACAAAAAATAAGTTTTGGTTCTGAAAAAAGAAGACACCTTTCTATAATCTGCTCACTTTGGATCATTACAGTACAGTACTGGACAAAAACTAGGTAGTCTAAAAATTAATCTTATAGAAAAATTCATATGAAGGAGTCTTTGAACATTGCTTCATGGGGTATAAACATGATGCCATACCCTGTGTTATTAACTCTAGCAGCTATAAAGAATAGATTGTAATATACATCATAGCTCATAGTTTATTTTTGTTGGTTAGGCTTACACCAATTTACTGATGGTATGTTGTACTTATTTCTCAGTTTTGATAAAAAATATTATTTTTCCCTGTCATAACACATGTATTGGCAGCTACAAAATTCTTTGTGCTGAGTGTAGACTGGATATCAGCTGACTAATGTAGGACAGTTTCGTTTTTGTAATGAAAATAGTTTTTTCTTTGTGTCCTACAGTCATGTTATTTATTTAAGACATTGATTATCTCTTCTTTCCTTTCTATTATCTTTTTTATCCAATTAACTTACAGAATATTTCAAACATTCTTCTGTGTTTTATATTATAAAATTAACTTTGCTTTATTGATAAGCTAATAGAAAAGAAATTAGACACTGAAAGTGAGTTTTACTAATGATTCCCAAAGTCTTGTGTATGGAAGTTGTTATACTGTACTTGCATGAAAGTAATTATAGCGAGAACAGTACAGTAATTTCCAACGGATGTTTATAGAAGAAAAGTTGCTTTGAACTGCATAAGGTCAATAAGTTGGGTGCTATTATGGAATAATGCTCATATACTTGTGTGTATATATATATATATATATATGCAAGTAAATCACTGTAGGTGCGCGTGATCTAGGTATATGCTGATAACCACCAGGAAAGAAGAAAACACGAAGTTCCCAAGCGCTTTCGTGTAATTCACATCTTCAGGGGTGAGTACAGACTAGATAGAGTAATGCAGAACAAGATGAATATATACACAGAGGAGGGTGAGACCAGGTCCACAATGGTCAGGTAATGACCCTACTAATCTTTAAATGGCACACAACGGTTGGTGGTTGGGTCAGATGGGACAGTGACCCGCCCTCTCACCTGATCACAAATCTTCTTAATTACAAAGTTGTCCAGCTTGTACAAGCCGTTACTCAAATTCATGTTGAATGCTTCGGTATGTTTAATAAGACTAGATTCTATGATGATCCTACTATCAATTGAATTACATGGTAATATTGAGGAGGCATTATCCCAGTCAATGCAATGCTTGTTATCCCTCAAATGAACGTCAATGTGGCATTTAAAAACTCATGCACTGTTAAACAAATGTTAATCAAGAACTCCCCCAACAACACAATTGGTTGCATTTATAAAGTTCCTTGCAAGGAATGTAATATGTTTTACTTAGGCCAGACAGGTAAAGATCTTGTAACTAGAATTAAACAACACAAATACAGTGTCAGAACAGGCCAGGAATCCAATGCACTGTTTGTTCATTTGAGGGATAACAAGCATTGCATTGACTGGGATAATGCCTCCTCAATATTACCATGTAATTCAATTGATAGTAGGAACATCATAGAATCTAGTCTTATTAAACATACCGAAGCATTCAACATGAATTTGAGTAACGGCTTGTACAAGCTGGACAACTTTGTAATTAAGAAGATTTGTGATCAGGTGAGAGGGCGGGTCACTGTCCCATCTGACCCAACCACCAACCGTTGTGTGCCATTTAAAGATTAGTAGGGTCATTACCTGACCATTGTGGACCTGGTCTCACCCTCCTCTGTGTATATATTCATCTTGTTCTGCATTACTCTATCTAGTCTGTACTCACCCCTGAAGATGTGAATTACACGAAAGCGCTTGGGAACTTCGTGTTTTCTTCTTTCCTGGTGGTTATCAGCATATATATATATATATATATATATATATATATATATATATATATATATATATATATATATATATATATATATATATAATAGGAAGTTCACTATAGAAAAAGGAATCTTTCATCATAGGAAATGGGTAGGAGAAAGAAAACAAGGGAAGAGGGGGGGGGGTGCAAGGGCAGGGGGAGTCGGAAGAAGAGAAGGAGATTGAAAGAGATAGCAGGGGTGGAAGGTGAAGAGCTGAGAGGATTGGGAGAAAGTGGAAGGAGAGGAGGGTGGAAAAAGTGAGGAGGGGAAGAGGGTTGTGGGTATGAAGGGCATGGACATAGGGTGTGGATGTGGAGGGCATGGAGGAGGGGTGTGGGTATGAAGGATGTGGAGTAAGGGTGTGGGTATGGATGGCATGAAGGAGTGGAGGAGGAGAGTTGGTATGGAGGGCACGGGGGAGGGGTGTGGGTATGGAGTAGGGGTGTGGGTATGGATGGCATGGGGTAGCGGTGTGGGTAACGATGGTATGGAGTAGTGGTGTGGGTATGGATGGCATGGAGTAAGAGTGTGGGTATGGAGTAGGGGTGTGGGTATGGATGGCATGGAGTAGCGGTGTGGGTAACGATGGTATGGAGTAGGGGTGTGGGTATGAATGGCCTGTGGTAGGGGTTTGGGGGTTGTTGGTATGGAAGGCATGGAGTAGGGGTGTGGGTGTGGAGGGCTTGGAGTAGAGGTGTGGGTATGGATGGTATGGAGTAGGGGTGTGGGGGTTGTTAGTATGGAGGAGGGGTGTGGGGGTTGTCGTATGGAAGGCATGGTAGAGGGATGTGGGTATGGAGGGCTTGAAGGAGGGGTGTGGATATAGAGGGAATGGGGGAGAGGTGTGGGTATGGCGGGCGAGGAGGGGATGTGTATGGAGGGCGTGGAAGAAGGCTGTGGGTATGGATGGCATGGAGTAAAGGTATGGGTAAGGAGGGCATGGAGGAGGGGCGTGGGTATGGAAGACCTGGATGTAGGGTGTGAGTATGGAGGGCACGGGAGCCTTTCTCGGGGCAGTGTCGGCCCCAGGGTCCCTGCCAAGGTCGACGGCGCCCTCAGGTGCCCTCCCAGAGGTGGTGGTGCCTCCAAACCCCCTCCTTAGGGCCCTCCCAGAAGCGGCAGCACCCCTAGGGGCCCTCACAGGGTCGGAGGTGCCCATAGGAAGCCTTCCCAGGTGCGACAGCGTCCCTAGGGTGCCTTTCAAAGGGCGGCATAGCCCGCTGGAGCACCTCCCAGGAGCCGCGACACTTTATTTGCTCTCCCAGGGGACCTCCCACGGGCGGTGGCGTTGCCAAGAATTCTCCCAGGGGTGGAGGCCTCCCCAGGGGTTAGATCATGGAGAAGTACATATTGGGATGGCTTTTGGGGGTGCCGCCGCCCCTGGGAGGGAACTTGGGGGCACAACCGCCCCTTGGGGCGGAGCTTTCCCTACCGGGGGCACCTTGAGGTGCCGTCGTCTCTGGGAGTTCCCCTGGGGGCAGTTGTTTTTGCACTATTTAAAACTCTGGGAGATATGAAGTTAAATAAAAAAACTGCCCATCGCATCCTGAACAATGAAAAGGTGAATAAATATCCAACAGCAAAACAAAATTTGTGGTGTTGTGCTAACTGATTGCTCTGTTCTCCTATTGGCTGTAATTTGGTGGATTTACATTTTAGTCCACCAATCACAGTTAAGTAAGGGATTGCTGGACATATGCAATATGTACGACACAACAGGGGAAGCCACCGGACCTGGAAGGGCCCCTGGGATCAAAGCCATCCTTATATGTCTATCCACATGCTAACTTTGGTTAATAGCCACCTTACTAGCAGTATTATATATCTATCCACATGCTAACTTTGGTTAATAGCCATCTTAATAGCAGTATTATCTGTATCCACGTGCTAACTTTGGTTAATAGCCATCTTAATAGCAATATTATCTGTCTATACCACATGCTAACTTTGGTTAATAGCCATCTTAATAGCAGTATTATCTGTCTATACCACATGCTAACTTTGGTTAATAGCCATCTTAATAGCAGTATTTTCTGTCCGAGCCACAGCATCCACAACTCCTGTACACACAGCGGAGAGCTACACTACCGCGTCCTCTTCCCTGGACCCCACAGTACAACAACACTTGTTATCACCTTACCTTCACTCAACTGCTAATAACCAAAACGTAGAGTCCTGGAAGTCCTCACGACGCCACAAACACGAGGTAATCCACAAACAGCAAGGTAAAACATGGAAATAGCGATCAAATACTGTATGACCACACACACACGTTGCCGCCACCACTGCCGTACCTCTAATGATCACTGGCGAGTGGCGAACCCAAGGTGCTTCGATTCCTTAATTCATTGGTTCGCTTTACTGATTCATATGAAAATAATCGACTGGACGGCGGAAAGAACACCATACACGATTGGTCCGTCATCTATAAGCTCATTAATTTTCTCAAATCACTTCTATCCACCATTAGCTAAAATAAAACTGATAATTATTAACGAAAGATAGTCATGAATTTCGAAGCTTCGTCAACGATCTGCTCTTGCGTCACTCAACTAGTCTACAACCAAACAAGCAGTTGGCTTCCACGGTTAGCATAGGCGTAATGCTTCTATCACTATTTTTATTATTATTACTATTATTATTATTATAAATATTATTATTATTATTATTATTATTATTATTATTATTATTATTTGGGGTTTTAGGCCGTGAGACGTGAGTTAATGTTCGACTGATGACTCGCTCTTTGCTCATGAAGAATATCAAAATCATCAAATATTAATTTATTTTTCTTTCCACGGTGTGTAGATGGGAGGAAGGGTGTGAGGATTGGAGGTAGGGTGTGTGGTTGGAGGTAGGGTGTGTGGATGGGAGGTAGGGTGTGTGGATGGGAGGAGGGGGTGGGTGGGAGGTAGGGTGTGTGGATGCAAGGAAGGGTTTGTTATTTTTTTAGATTGTTTGGCTCTCTGAGGCTGGCTTGAGGTTTATGGCTGACTAGCTGAAGTGAACAGCTGGCTGGCCAAGAACCCCACCAAACAGATCCTCAATGCCAGACAGGCTGCATGTCGTCATTGGCAAGTACTGGGCAAGAACTGGCTTCAGAATAAATCTGCACCTGCACCAGTGTTGGTCAAAGTCTGGTCTTGAATAAGCTCACTCTCGGTGCTGTCACACTCTCTGGCAGAGTGTGCCAAGAGTTTACAAACTCAGAAAAAGTTTGCCTTGACAATTTTTCGAACTTGTGGCTTCTTCAACCATAAGCTGTGACCACCCGCCCCACTAGGCTAGTGGGGCACGTCCCCCAGCTCCAGGTATGAACCCTCGACTGAGTAATGCCCTCTGACTTGTTTATAAACTTCAATTAAGTCGTCCTTTGACTACCTGTAGTATAAGCTAGGCAATTCCTGTAGGGGGAGGGATATAAATTTGCCCCACTTAAGAGTTTGATAAAAAGCAAACATATATGAAGCACTATGAGTGTATTGTATGTGGAGATTAAAGATTCACATGGTATACTGTGCGTGTAAACTGAGAATATAAACAAGTACTGCGTGTACTTGTACTGTACTATTGTGCACCAAAGTCATGTCCACTACCCAGCCACAGTGAGGGTTCGAATTGCCTTGAGTCTGAAGTTTCGAAACAGCCGGGGTAAATGCTATGGTCGGCCAACAGATGTTGCCCACTGTAGTGTGTGGAAGGGGGGGGGGGGAGATGAGAGGCAGGTTTATTTATTATTTATACCACCATAATTTTAAGCTGCCTTTTTAACTACGTTTTGTCTTAAAGTTGTTTCTTTATGGTTATGAATTCATGGAACAGGTGCACTGCCCTGGGTGCTTATTGTCGCTCAGGTCACAATGATACTTTAAAGAATAGAATATATTAAGGATAAAAGTGAAATATTCAATGATCAGGGTGAAGGGCCTTGGTCAGCTAGTTTTACTCAGCGACCACATCACAATTTTGTTGTTATTCCGACAAAGAGGTTATGGTAATATTTATTTATATTCCACCCATCCTTTGCTTTATAAATATTTGTGATACAGTAATATGCAATATTATATAATTATATACTTATGTTGAAAAGAGTGGAGTGAAAATGTTATCAGTATTGTAAAATAGTATTCAGACTTAATCTAGGTGACTGTTCCAATTATTCCAAGTTCCAGTGTTTAAACACCCCACCACAATATGCAAGCTTCATATATTTTGGAGTGTGCTCAGTTACCGTTAATATTGTGTGCTGAACATCATGAGCATTTCAATGATGGTAGCAATTGTAACTATATAATTATATTGTGTTATAAGACAACACATTCCCCGACGTGTCATACAGATCATTGTATACCACACAATACATAATTTGTGGCTGTTAAGTTACTTTGTTATGAATTTTCATGTGATATAGTTTAAGACATCATTAAGGACATGGATTTAAGATAACACTGTAGGTGACTTAATACATATTAATTGTATTTACAAACAATACTAAAACCCAAACAATACACCAATACACATATCTTAGTATTTGGTCCAGCCATCCATTGCATTCAGGACTTCATCAAGGCGATTAGGGATGGAGTCGACCAGCTTCAGGCACACCCCTGGTCGTCGACGTATACTCTCCCACACGTCATAAGCTTTGGCCTCTATTGCTGCACAGGTTCGCTGCTCCCCAATATCCCAATCACGTTTCATCATGACCCAAATATGTTCAATCGGATTAATATCACATCCTAGTGTTGGCCAGTCGATGACCTCAATTTCAGGGTGATCCTGGAGGTAGTCCTTCACTATGTTGCTGGTATGAATGGGACTGTTGTCATGAACCAGCCTGATAGTGTGGGGGGCTGGAACTGCCATAGTAATTAGCAAATGCTCCAGGATGTCTGCATACTGCTCACCAGTGAAATGGCCATTGAGCTTGACCAGTTCACCTGGCCCATGTGCCCACATCCACCCCCAGAATGACACTGACACCCTACCACTCACCACGCGACGTTGAATGTGTTTCTCATGGTAGCGTGTGTTGGGGGGCCGCCAGCATTGCCTTGCTTCAGCTCCCACTGACCTGAACACCGTTTCACCGGTAAATATAATGGTTCTCCAGTATTCTTCTCTTTGTGGAAGGTGTTCCAATGCAAAGCCGAGTCGACACTCCTTGTGAGTAGGTGTTAGCCACCCTTTGTGAGCTGGAATATGGCAGTCGATCCCGGCTTCATGAAGTCGGCGTCTCATCATCATGTGATGGCAGTTGAGGCCCAGATTTCTTGTATGCTCCACTGATGTTCGCATTGGATATGCCGTTGCAGCTGCCACGATCATGGCGTCCGACGTTACTCGTGGCCACCCGCTTTGAGGTTTCGTCTCCACTGAGCCCTCTTCCTCCCACCGGCGGATCCACCTCCTAATCGTCTGAGTGCTCCTCCCCACTTCGAGAGCAATGTTCGGCACAGTTGCCCCGGCTCTCTACATCCCGATGATTTGGCCTCGCTCAGCAATCACTGCCGACGAATTTGCTCGTCCTGCAGGCATATCTGAAATGGCAGAGTAATATTATGTTGTGGTAACTGATGCAGGCTTTTATATACTAGGGTAAATTAATGGTATTAGTAACACCTAGGTTAAGTATTATTACTCTGACATAACGTTTTGGTAAATCTTTTAGGATCAACTGCCCAAGAAACCCTTCCTATTTCATGTATTCATAGTGAACTGCAAGTGGATCCTCCCCCCCCCCCCCCAACCTCCACCACCACCCCTGCGACTGTAGAGTGAACATTCGCCGATAATCATCATCATCATCAAGATTTAGTTTAACCAGACCACTGACACCCATTTGAGTCTCTCCTAGGGCTGGCCAGAGGGATTAGTTAACATATATTTGTGTTTCTATAATTTAGTGTTATATTGTTTGGAGGAGATTACAGTATTTCAAAAAGGTCAAAACTGAACTTAGGGAAAATTTGGGGGTCTCTACTAAAATATCTTACATTGTAGGGTTAGAGAAGCACATTGTTCGATACTGATTATAAATAGGGCATTCAGTGAGAATATGTTGGACTGTTATTTGTGTTCGGCAGTTGGAGCATATAGGTTTAAATGTATGTCTGACGTAGCACGATTTCCGGTTTTCGCCTGCACCAACATTGGATAAACTAACCACCCAGATGGCTTGTGTCCCGATATCAGGTGTTCTTATATATGGTAAACAAAAATACTCAGCCTTTGGATACGCCCCTGGTAACTATGCCACTAGCAACTACGCCACTAGCAACTACGCTTGTACTATCATTTTATATTTAGCCTTTCATCCAGAGGTTTGCCACTGAGGGAATTAGTATGACTGAACATTCATAAATAGTAAACGAGGAACTCTGAGTTAGGTTATTATTGCAAGGGGACGAAGCCATAATGTGGGGTGAAATGAAACCTAACCTAACCACTGTAAATCAAACCAAGTGTGTCTGTAGTGATGATGAATTGTCATATAATAACTGGGGATCATTCAGCAGCATCAATCATCATTATTCATCATCACCATCATTATCATCATTCATTATTTATCATCATTCATCATCATCACATATACGCCATCATTATCGTCATCATTCATTATTTATCATCATCATCTATCATCACACACACCACACATTACCACACACACCACACATTACCACCCCTGAGCCCTCTCCCCCGCCCGCCTTGACTACCAGCAGTGTCAGTTGGTACAAATTAGTGGTTATTTCGGTTCGTTTACGCCATTTTGTAGATTTTCTCATAAAAATAAATATATCGTAATATACCAAATAAAAATTTTTGTTTGGCATATGCAATAAATTCTGACATTACGTGTAATTTATTCAGAATGTATTCATCATGCAGAACCTCTACCTATGGGAATATGTCAACCTGTCGTTTGCATCATGAGTTCTGAGTGGCTGGTCACCACAAAGGAAGCGCTGAATCAGGAGTCGAGCTTGGAACCACATTTCTCTGAACCATCTGTGATTTTTGTTGATCAGCTGATTTAAAAACGTTTCCCATTATTTCCTGCAGAAGCAACTCAGTTTTTCTGTTAGTGAGCATTTACATGTAATATCCGCTCCTTGTCATTACAAGAGCGTCGGTTAGATATAAGTTTCGATCGGGTGGTTCAGTGTCTGGGAGTCGAGCTCTCAGTTGTCATTTTGGAAGGTATCGGTACTTTCTTATGGTGTCAAATTAAGCAAAACAAATATGGCCACGCCAGCCATCCGATTAAGTGTTATTACTAAGGTTCGCAAGTGACGCTTTATATCATGTGCTTCAACACCACAAGAGCGTATGTTCGCACTGGAGATGGTTGAGTGTGTGGTGATGTGGTTGAACTTTAGACCAGGGACAGCCAGAGGTGGGGGGAGGGAGTCGGCCAGTAGCGAGACGGTCGAGGCGATTAGTGGATGTGTGATGGAAGTTAACGTTTACAAAATGCTCCCCAATTAAAACACCCAGTTGTCAAGGATTATAAAATACAGATGCCATCATGTGTGCGTTGGTGTTGAAAAATATAAGGTCTGTCGCTGTGTATATTTCCTTTACAACTTATTTCTCTCCCATCTACGTCAATTCGATAGCCCATTAATTGTATAGAAATGTTGATGGCTGGGACTTAATTATACTGAATGATCTTGACAGCTTCACTGGGGTAGAAATCCATTTCAACGTGATTTGGTTGTAGGAGTTTAAGGTTAGGTACCAAAACAAGGCGGCCACCCACGCTGATTAACCCGACCTTCTCCCCTAGACCATTATCCGGTTCAGCATTTATACGGAATCCTTTAACACGGCTTTAGAGGATTATGAACAGGACATTAACACCTTATCGTGTCCATGATCAAACCTTATAAGTGGTTGCTCCCAGTCGGCGTAATAGAGATGTCTCAACTGTGTACATTATGCCTTCAGTCTTCATTGGTGTATTCATAAGTGTTCTAAGTGGTCTATGATTGTCGGGAGCAAAATGTAAACAGCACTTTTAGGCTAAAACGTATGTAACAATATTAGCAACTAACCACTCGGCGCAGCCAAACTCAGCTCGACATTAGCCACCACGTGAAGATTAGGCACCCAATCAGATTTTACTTGTTATATGCAGAAGTGCCACTTTTGGTGGTGGTGGGGGGGGGGTGTGTTAGGGTAGTTAATCTTCAGGTGATATAAGATGGGCTGCTGCCATATCTTCGTGATTTCATAATTTGATCTTGTTTAAACCAAACACGAATTCTATGAGCGTTTTAAATCCCAGTGTAAGAGGCGGTGTTAACTTGTTCACCTGACAGTCAAATATTGTAGCCAGGAACAATCGGATCCATCTTGAGTACATCAGATGGTCACTGTGGAGGAATGGTGGTGGTGGGGAAGTGTTTATAGCGGTGGTGGTGGTGAAGTGTCTGTAGTGGTGGCGGTGGTGAAGTGTCTGTAGTGGTGGTGGTGGGGAAGTGTCTGTGGTGGTGGTGGTGGTGAAGTGTCTGGTGGCGGTGGGGAAGTGTCTGTAGTGGTGGTGGTGGGGAAGTGTCTGTGGTGGTGGTGGTGGTGAAGTGTCTGTGGTGGTGGCGGTGGGGAAGTGTCTGTAGTGGTGGTGGTGGGGAAGTGTCTGTGGTGGTGGCGGTGGGGAAGTGTTTATAGTGGTGGGGAAGTGTCTGTAGTGGTGGTGGTGGGGAAGTGTCTGTGGTGGTGGCGGTGGGGAAGTGTTTATAGTGGTGGGGAAGTGTCTGTGGTGGTGGTGGTGGTGAAGTGTTTATAGTGGTGGTGGTGGTGAAGTGTCTATGGTGGTGGTGGTGAAGTGTCTGTAGTGGTGGTGGTGGGGAAGTGTTTATAGTGGTGGTGGCAGGGAAGTGTCTATGGTGGTGGTAGGTAACTCACTTGCCAACCTCCAATCACCAGTGTAAAGGTGATATTTTCGACAAGTAGAATAATATACTTTTGTATATTATTGAATATGGACCTGGAGAATTAGATGGCCAGTCCAAAAGGTCAATTTCATTCGACCTTTCCTCTGACCAGCGCTTCGTCTCTCGTGCCTTGTGAACAGGGCAATTATCAAAGAAGTGAACAATATTCATCAAACATAATTTGTTAACGCTTATATCATGAATTGGCGCCTTCATATAGGTGAAAATGCACGACTTAGAAAAATAAAATAGGCGAGTGTGGAGGCACGGATGGTGGGCAGCCTCCAGGAGCTCGAGGCAAACGTCAGAGATGATGATGGGTAATGTAAACTGATGTACACTGAAGAGGAAAAATAAGAGATAACTGTATTATATACTGATGGAAAAAAGAAGAAAATATTGGTATTGAGGGAAAGGTGTTTGTTGATCAAGTAACCCAAATTAAGGAGCACATTTCAGTATTAATGGTATGGATAGATTTACGTAGTATTAGGTAAGGGCTGCAAATTGGTGCCATCTTTTACTGTAATAATAAAAGACTAATACCATATGTAGGAGTTTGATAAACTTTATATAGGAGCAACTTTTCTAGAATATTACAAATTCTAAATTGCAATTTAAAATATGTATGCCTTTTTTGACCCGATCTATTGTTGACACTGGTGTATATACTATTCAACACAGTATGGTGGCTCACTGGCAAGGTACCTGTTGTGGATGATGGATGCCTCGGGTTCGACTGCCAGATGGATTGAAGTCGTGTTGAACTGGACGAGGCAGAGACAGGATTTTGAATGGTTCGTAAGTAAAATTTATGTTTTACTAGTGATGTTGGGGCTGGTGCAATGGAATTACTCTACTATAGAGAAAGAAGGTGTGGCTCTGCTTATGGCACTAGAAAAGCTTAACATATATCTTGGCAACACCTACCAGAGAATTGTAGTTTACAGTGACCATAATTTATTACAGTTCAGAAGTCGAATGAAAAACAAGAATCAGAGACTTAATAGACGGTGATTAACTCTGCAGGGAAGGGCTTGGTATGTTGTGTAAGAGTGAGGGATGGACTTAGTACGTTGTGTAAGAGTGAGGGAAGGACTTGGTATGTTGTTTAGGAGTGAGGGATGGACTTGGTATATTGTGTAGGAGTGAGGGATGGACTTGGTATGTTGTGTAGGAGTGAGGGATGGACTTGGTATGTTGTGTGCGAGTGAGAGGTGGACTTAGTATGTTGTGTAGGAGTGAGGGATGGACTTGGTATGTTGTGCGCGAGTGAGGGATGGACTTGATGTTTTGTGTAGGAGTGAGGGAAGGACTTGTAGTTTTGTGTAGGAATGAGGAAAGGACTTGTAGTATTGTGTAGGAGTGAGGGAAGGACTTGTAGTATTGTGTAGGAGTTAGGGAAGGACTTGCAGTATTGTGTAGGAGTGAGGGAAGGACTTGGTATGCTGTGTAGGAGTGAGGGAAGGACTTGCAGTGTATAGGAGTGAGGAAAGGACTTGCAGGGTTGTGTAGGAGTGAGGGAAGGAATTGTAGTATTGTGTAGGAGTGAGGGAAGGACTTGGTATGCTGTGTAGGAGTGAGGGAAGGACTTGCAGTGTATAGGAGTGAGGAAAGGACTTGCAGGGTTGTGTAGGAGTGAGGGAAGGAATTGTAGTATTGTGTAGGAGTGAGGGAAGGACTTGCAGGGTTGTGTAAGAGTGAGGGAAGGACTTGTAGTATTATGTAGGAGTGAGGGAAGGACTTGGTATGCTGTGTAGGAGTGAGGGAAGGACTTGCAGTGTATAGGAGTGAGGAAAGGACTTGCAGGGTTGTGTAGGAGTGAGGGAAGGAATTGTAGTATTGTGTAGGAGTGAGGGAAGGACTTGTAGTATTATGTAGGAGTGAGGGAAAGACTTGGTATGCTGTGTAGGAGTGAGGGAAGGACTTGCAGTGTATAGGAGTGAGGAAAGGACTTGCAGGGTTGTGTAGGAGTGAGGGAAGGAATTGTAGTATTGTGTAGGAGTGAGGGAAGGACTTGCAGGGTTGTGTAAGAGTGAGGGAAGTACTTGTAGTAATGTGTAGGACTGAGGGAAGGACTTGTAGTGTGGTGTAGGAGTGAGAGAAGGACTTGTAGTGTGGTATAGGAGTGAGGGAAGGACTTGCAGTGTATAGGAGTGAGGAAAGCACTTGCAGGGTTGAGTGGGAGTGAGGGAAGGACTTGTAGTATTGTGTACTGTAGGAGTGAGGGGAGGACCTGCAATGTTGTGTAGGAGTGAGGGAAGGACTTGCACTGTTGTGTAGGAGTGAGGGAAGGACTTGCAGTGTTGTGTAGGAGTGAAAGAAGGACTTGTAGTATTGTGTAGGAGTGAGGGAAGGACTCGTAGTGTGTTGTATGAGTGAGGGAAGGACTTGTAGTGTTGTGTAGGAGTGAGAGAAGGGGTTGTAGTGTGGTATAGGAGTGAAGGAAGGACTTGTAGTGTAATGTAGGAGTGAGGGAAGGACTCGTAGTGTGTTGTATGAGTGAGGGAAGGACTTGTAGTGTGGTGTAGGAGTGAGAGAAGGAGTTGTAGTGTGGTATAGGAGTGAAGGAAGGACTTGTAATGTAGGAGTGAGGGAAGGACTTGCAGGATTGTGTAGGAGTGAGGGAAGGACTTGCAGGATTGTGTAGGAGTGAGGGAAGGACTAGCAGGTTATGTAGGACCGAGGAAAGGACTTGCAGGGGTGTGTAGGAGTGAGGGAAGGACTTGCAGGGTTGTGTAAGAGTGAGGTAAGTACTTGTAGTAATGTGTGGGACTGAGGGAAGGACTTGCAGGGTTGTGTAGGAGTGAAGGAAAGACTTGCAGGGCTGTGTAGGAGTTAAGGAAGGACATGCAGGGTTGTGTAGGAGTGAGGGAAGGACTAGCAGGTTATGTAGGACCGAGGAAAGGACTTGCAGGGGTGTGTAGGAGTGAGGGAAGGACTTGCAGTGTTGTGTAGGAGTGAAAAAAGGACTTGTAGTATTGTGTAGGAGTGAGGGAAGGACTTGAAGTGTGTTGTATGATTGAGGGAAAGACTTGTAGTGTGGTGTTGGCGTGAGAGAAGGACTTGTAGTGTGGTGTAGGAGTGAGGGAAGGACTTGTACTGTATTGTATGAGTGAGGGAAGGACTTGTAGTGTGGTGTAGGAGTAAGGGAATGACTTGTAGTGTGGTGTAGGAGTGACGGAAGGACTTGTAGTGTTGTGTATGAGTGATGGAAGGACTTGCAGTGTTGTGTATTAGTGAGGGAAGGACTGGTAGTGTGGTGTAGGAGTGAGGGAAGGACTTGTAGTGTGGTGTAGAAATGAGGGAAGGACTTCTAGTATTGTGTAGGAGTGAGGGAAGGACTTGTAGTGTGTTGTATGAGTGAGGGAAAGACTTGTAGTGTAGGAGTGAGAGAAGGACTTGTAGTGTGGTGTAGGAGTAAGGGAAGGAATTGTAGTGTATTGTAGGAGTGAGGGAAGGACTTGCAGGATTGTGTAGGACTGAGGGAAGGACATGCAGGGTTGTGTAAGTGTGAGGGAAGTACTTGTAGTAATGTGTGGGACTGAGGGAAGGACTTGCAGGGTTGTGTAGGAGTTAAGGAAGGACATGCAGGGTTATGTAGGAGTGAGGGAAGGACTTGCAGGGTTGTGTAGGAGTGAAGGAAAGACTTGCAGGGTTGTGTAGGAGTTAAGGAAGGACATGCAGGGTTATGTAGGAGTGAGGGAAGGACTTGCAGGGATGTCTAGGAGTGAGGGAAGGACTTCTAGTATTGTGCAGGAGTGCGGGAAGGACTTGCAGTGTATAGGAGTGAGGAAAGGACTTGCAGGGTTGTGTAGGAGTGAAGGAAGGAATTGTAGTATTGTGTAGGAGTGAGGGAAGGACTTACAGGGTTGTGTAAGAGTGAGGGAAGTACTTGTAGTAATGTGTAGGAGTTAAGGAAGGACATGCAGGGTTGTGTAGGAGTGAGGGAAGGACTAGCAGGTTTATGTAGGAGCGAGGGAAGGACTTGCAGTGTTGTGTAGCAGTGACGGAAGGACTTGCAGTGTTGTGTAGGAGTGAAAGAATGACGTGGAGTATTGTGTAGGAGTGAGGGAAGGACTTGTAGTGTGTTGCATGAGTGAGGGAAGGACTTGTAGTGTGGTGTAGGAGTAAGAGAAGGACTTGTAGTGTGGTGTAGGAGTGAGGGAAGGACTTGCAGTGTTGTGTAGGAGTGAAAGAAGGACTTGTAGTATTGTGTAGGAGTGAGGGAAGGACTTGCAGGGTTGTGTAAGAGTGAGGGAAGTACTTGTAGTGATGTGTAGGACTGAGGGAAGGACTTGCAGGGTTGTGTAGGAGTGAAGGAAGGACTTGCAGGGTTGTGTAGGAGTGAAAGAAGGACTTGTAGTATTGTGTAGGAGTGAGGGAAGGACTTGTAGTGTATTGTATGAGTGAGGGAAGGACTTGTAGTGTGGTGTAAGAGTGAGGGAAGGACTTGTAGTATATTGCATGAGTGATGGAAGGACTTGTAGTGTTGTATATTAGTGAGGGAAGGACTTGTAGTGTGGTGTAGAAATGAGAGAAGGACTTCTAGTATTGTGTAGGAGTGAGGGATGGACTTGGTATGTTGTGTAGGAGTGAGAGAATTTCGTAGCAAATGCTCTATCTCCTTCACCAGACTGAAAATAAAACACAGGTGTTTTATCTTTGGGGAAGGAGTTTTACAAGGCACCGAATATATTTGATTGAGAGGTAATTACACCGCTTCTTCAGTAGGTAGGACTATATTTTATATATGTTCCTGTATGTAAACATTGTCTCGTACGTTATATATATTAATTTATAATAAGTATGTAATAAATAAATCAGCTTAACGTTGTGCATTTGTTAGGTAAAATAGTATAGTAATTGGCAGCATGGTTTCCACATTGTGTGGGTCACGGCAAGTGCAGGGAGGTAGACGAGCCTGGCTGGTGATAGTGTGTGGTGCAAGTGTGGTACAATTGGCCTGGACTCAGGATATATTTATATGGAGATAAGTGGTGCATACTTTTGTACTTTTCGAGTGTATGGTGAGGCTGAGGTTCGGGTTTGGGTTAATTTAGGCTGTGGTCATCTGTACAGTACTTAAATTGTTCCTTTACTTGACCTTTGTTTGTGGTCTCTTAACTTTATAATGCTAAGTTATGCATTTCATGATTCATCTTCAACATGATACCTATATTTTGAGTTAATCTGAGGGTTATTATTGAGAACCTGGTGGAGATAATATAAGAGTCATTATAGTGTTTACCCTGCTTGTTGTTGACCACTCCTGTGACTTGTGACTTGACTAGTGGTAAATTCTTGAAAAAAAGATTAGTGCTGGCATAACAGTACGAAGAAAGAGTGATTTTAATTCTTGTCGCCCTGCATTATATACAAAAAAACTATTTTTGATTAATAAAATTTTAATTTCACAGGTATTAACAGAAAATACTACTCCAGGGAGGATGAGGACCATAACTTGGTGTACAGATGACGAGGCAACATCAAGATGGACAAGACAAACGATCAAGAGTACAGTAAAGGATGAACATTCTCTAAGTAACTCAGTCTACCAAACATGACAGGAAGTTGTATTGTATATATGTAAGTGTTGGTTATATACGTCCACATAAATACTAAAACAGATTATAACAGTGTGTTGAAATCTTATCTACTGACTACTGTAGAGATACTGTAGCACTGTAGGAGTGAGGAAAGAACAAGCAATATTATGTAAGAGTGAGGGAAGGACATGCGGTGATGTGGAGGAGTGAGGGAAGGACATGCGGTGTTGTGTAGGAGTGAGGGAAGGACATGAAGTGATGTGTAGGAGTGAGGAAAGGACATGAAGTGATGTGTAGGAGTGAGGAAAGGACATGAAGTGATGTGTAGGAGTGAGGGAAGGACTTGCAGTGTTGTGTAGAAATGAGGGAAGGACTTGCAAGGTTGTGTAGGAGTGAGAGAAGGACTTGTAGTGTGGTGCAGGAGTGAGGGAAGGACTTGTATAGGAGTGACCATGTAGACTTGTGGCGTTGCGATGCTTTTAACTTCTAATACACTGTTGTAATCTTTTATGTGAATTTGTAACTAGACAGTCAGGAAGTATTTTGTTCAACTTAATTATTTTGGACTTTAATTTCATCTTCATTTGCAAAACAAAATGTTTTATTCTTCCTGGCAGTGAAATGCAAGATGTTAGTTTATGATTTTACTGTAAAATTAAGTAATTATTACAGCTTTACAACTTACTTGTAACCAATGAGCACTTCCTGTGGGCAAATTTTTGAAATTGTAAACAAAAAAGATTGTATTTGTTGTAAATGTTCTGAGGCATTATGTCACTCCTAGGGGCTATGTGAGGCCCCCAGGGCTTATATGCCTCCGCCACGGACTCTTTGGCTAATTAGGGCTGTGTGATGGTCATAGGTGGTTGTATAATGGATTTAAGGACTATGTAAGGTTGTCAGGGGTAGTCTGATCCAACCAGAGGCTGTTTGTGGCTATATTGTGAATATCAACTTGGAGATGTGTGAGGCTCCTAGACTGTACTTGTGACTGAGGGGGTTAATTGATGCCCCTAATGTTTGTGTACAGAAAAAGATGAATATATCCTAAAGTCAGTCTACCCGACATGACAGGAAGTTGTATTGTGTATAATATTTACTGTTGGTTCGACAAGTCTTTATAAATGCTAAAAATAGATTATAAAGGTGTATTGAAAGTTTATCTACTGATTACTGTAGGACTGAGGGATGGACATGCAGTATTGTGTAGTATTGAGGGAAGGACTTCAGTATTGTGTAGGAATGAGGGAAGGACTTGTAGTGTTGTGTAGGACCTCGGGAAGGATATGTAGTGATGTTCGTAAATGAGGGAAGGACGTGCTGACCTATTGAATGAGAGGAAAACTTACTGACCTGCAAATTAGTGAGAGGAGGATTTACTGACCTACTAAGGAGTGAGAGGAGGATTTACGGACCAACTAAGGAGTGAGAGGAGGACTTACTGACCTAAGAAGTGAGAGGAGGACTTACTGACCTTAGGAGTGAGAGGAGGACTTACTGACCTAAGGAGTGAGAGGAGGACTTACTGACCTAAGAAGTGAGAGGAGGACTTACTGACTGAAGGAGTGAGAGGAGGACTTACTAACCTAAGAAGTGAGAGGACATACTGACTTAAGGAGTGAGCGGAGGATTTGCAGTGTTTTATAGGAGCAAAGATAGGACATGCAATATTGTGCAGTATGAGGGGAGGACTCATTGTGATGTATAGAAGTTTGAGAAGGACTCTCTGTGATGTGTTGGAGTGTGGGAAGGACTTACCATGATGTGTAGGAGTGAGGGAAGGTCTCGCTGTGATGTGTAGGAGTGAGGGAAGGTCTCGCTGTGATGTGTAAGATTGAGGGAAGGACTCGCTGTGATATGTAGGAGTGAGGGAAGGATTCACTGTGGTGTGTGGGAAGGACTCACTGTGATATGTATGAGTGTGGAAAAGACTCCCTATGATGTGTAGGAGTGAGGGAAGGACTCGCTGTGATGTGTAGGAGTGAGGGAATGACTCGCTGTGATGTGTATGAGTGAGGGAATGACTCGGTGTGATGTGTAGGAGAGAGGGAAGGACTCATTGTGATGTGTAGGAGTGAGGGAAGGACTCGCTGTGATGTGTAGGAGTGAGGGAAGGACTCGCTGTGATGTGTAGGAGTGAGGGGAGTACTCGCTGTTATGTGTAGCAGTGAGGGAAGGACTCACTGTGATGTGTAGGAGTGAGGGAAGGACTCACTATGATGTGTAGGAGTGTGGGAAGTAGTCACGTTGATGTTTAGGAGTGAGGGAAGGATTCACTGAGGTGTAGGAGTGAGGGAAGGACTCACTGTGAGGTGTAGGAGTGAGGGAAGATCTCACTGAGGTGTAGGAGTGAGGGAAGATCTCACTGTGAGGTGTAAGAGTGAGGGAAGGACTGACTGTGAGGTGTAGGAGTGAGGGAAGGACTGACTGTGAGGTGTTAAGTGAAGGGCTTCTGTCTCACCAATGAGGTAGACTACTTGTGATGACGTCATTGCTCTTGTGGTCTGTTCCACCATTGACTTAGACTACTAATGGTGATGTCACTGCTGTGGTCCACCTATGGAATGCCTAAGGTGACGTCAGCTCACTTAAAATGCAGAGAACTTGTGACATAATGTTACAAGCAAGTTGTAATGATTTAATAAGAACTGAAAATTTCAGTAAATTCTTAAACTAGCATCTTTTAATCCAGTGCCAGCAAGAGTAAAATAGTTCGTTATACAAGTGGAAATAAATCTGAAGTACAAAATAAGTCAACAATGTCATAACATTGCTGAAGTTACGCTATTTTGTACAGTAGTTTCATCTTCATTTGTATAACACAATGTCTTACTCTAGCTGGCACAGCACTGAAATATGAGATGCCAGTTTAAGAATTTACCTTAATTATCATTTAGTTATTTATTACGTGTTCACAACTTACTTTGTATCCAATGAATTTTTCCTCTGGACAAACTTTTGTAATTTAAAAATTAATTACAAGACAGTGTATCTTCAAGGGGATAAGTGATGTTTGTGGCAACTTGGGGATGTGTGAGGCTCTTAAGAGCTATCTGTCTCTCTGAGGAGGCTGATTGATTCTCCCCTAAGATCTACATGTTGCTTCTAGGGGGCTTATAAGTAGCTCGTTGTGTACAGCTAGTAAGAGCTATGTGATGACACTAAAGGCTGTCTGTCACTGCTAGGGACAGTGAAGCTGCCAAGGGCTGGGTGCCGAGGCTTGTCTGAGCCCCCTACTCATGAGATAGGCGAGACACGTCGACCAAGGTACACTGGTAGCCTTGCATGGCCCAGGTTGTGTCGCCTTTATGGGACTCTGTGTGCACAGGTTGTAGTACCATAACGGCAACCTAACCTAGCAGTAATCTGGTGTCAATCATAACAATAAATATTTGTATAGGAACTTAATGTGTCGTATAAATGAAAAAAAAAACCTTTTTCTTTGTTTATAATAATCCTAATAAAAAAGTTGAAAACCAAATGGTTCCAAAGGCAAAAATGATAAGAGCCAATTTTTATATTTCCCGAAAAGTAGATACTTACGATCTTTTGAGAATTAGAAAAATCGTAAGTTATTTTTTTCTCTTAAATATCTACTTTTGTCATTTTTTTCTCTTAAGTTCGAACTTACGACAATTAAAAAAAGTAAGTTCGGATTCTCAAAAGATCGTAAGTATCTACTTTTCGGGAAAGTAAATTATCTAATTTTCTCGAAATTTTACAAATATTTTCGGGAAAATTTCGGGGGGGAAAATTACCTATTTTTGCGAAGTAGATTATCATAGAAAACGGGAAATTTGTATCATAAAAAACGGGAAATATCTACTTTCCGGGAAAGTTGGTTATCTACTTTCCCGAAAAGTAGATAGATTTTCTACTTTTCTGGGAAGTAGATTTTCGAATTTTGGGGGAAATATTACCTAATTTTGCGAAGTAGATTATCATAGAAAACGGGAAATTTGTATCATAAAAAACGGGAAATATCTACTTTCCGGGAAAGTTGGTTATCTACTTTCCCGAAAAGTAGATAGATTTTCTACTTTTCGGGAAAGTAGATTATCGACTTTTCGGGGAAGTAGATTTTCGAATTTTGGGGGAAATATTACCTAATTTTGCGAAGTAGATTATCATAGAAAACGGGAAATTTGTATCATAAAAAACGGGAAATATCTACTTTCCGGGAAAGTTGGTTATCTACTTTCCCGAAAAGTAGATAGATTTTCTACTTTTCTGGGAAGTAGATTTTCGAATTTTGGGGGAAATATTACCTAATTTTGCGAAGTAGATTATCATAGAAAACGGGAAATTTGTATCATAAAAAACGGGAAATATCTACTTTCCGGGAAAGTTGGTTATCTACTTTCCCGAAAAGTAGATAGATTTTCTACTTTTCGGGAAAGTAGATTATCGACTTTTCGAGGAAGTAGATTTTCGAATTTTGGGGGAAATATTACCTAATTTTGCGAAGTAGATTATCATAGAAAACGGGAAATTTGTATCATAAAAAACGGGAAATATCTACTTTCCGGGAAAGTTGGTTATCTACTTTCCCGAAAAGTAGATAGATTTTCTACTTTTCGGGAAAGTAGATTATCGACTTTTCGGGGAAGGAGATTTTCGAATTTTGGGGGAAATATTACCTAATTTTGCGAAGTAGATTATCATAGAAAACGGGAAATTTGTATCATAAAAAACGGGAAATATCTACTTTCCGGGAAAGTTGGTTATCTACTTTCCCGAAAAGTAGATAGATTTTCTACTTTTCTGGGAAGTAGATTTTCGAATTTTGGGGGAAATATTACCTAATTTTGCGAAGTAGATTATCATAGAAAACGGGAAATTTGTATCATAAAAAACGGGAAATATCTACTTTCCGGGAAAGTTGGTTATCTACTTTCCCGAAAAGTAGATAGATTTTCTACTTTTCGGGAAAGTAGATTATCGACTTTTCGAGGAAGTAGATTTTCGAATTTTGGGGGAAATATTACCTAATTTTGCGAAGTAGATTATCATAGAAAACGGGAAATTTGTATCATAAAAAACGGGAAATATCTACTTTCCGGGAAAGTTGGTTATCTACTTTCCCGAAAAGTAGATAGATTTTCTACTTTTCGGGAAAGTAGATTATCGACTTTTCGGGGAAGGAGATTTTCGAATTTTGGGGGAAATATTACCTAATTTTGCGAAGTAGATTATCATAGAAAACGGGAAATTTGTATCATAAAAAACGGGAAATATCTACTTTCCGGGAAAGTTGGTTATCTACTTTCCCGAAAAGTAGATAGATTTTCTACTTTTCTGGGAAGTAGATTTTCGAATTTTGGGGGAAATATTACCTAATTTTGCGAAGTAGATTATCATAGAAAACGGGAAATTTGTATCATAAAAAACGGGAAATATCTACTTTCCGGGAAAGTTGGTTATCTACTTTCCCGAAAAGTAGATAGATTTTCTACTTTTCGGGAAAGTAGATTATCGACTTTTCGAGGAAGTAGATTTTCGAATTTTGGGGGAAATATTACCTAATTTTGCGAAGTAGATTATCATAGAAAACGGGAAATTTGTATCATAAAAAACGGGAAATATCTACTTTCCGGGAAAGTTGGTTATCTACTTTCCCGAAAAGTAGATAGATTTTCTACTTTTCGGGAAAGTAGATTATCGACTTTTCGGGGAAGGAGATTTTCGAATTTTGGGGGAAATATTACCTAATTTTGCGAAGTAGATTATCATAGAAAACGGGAAATTTGTATCATAAAAAACGGGAAATATCTACTTTCCGGGAAAGTTGGTTATCTACTTTCCCGAAAAGTAGATAGATTTTCTACTTTTCGGGAAAGTAGATTATCGACTTTTCGGGGAAGGAGATTTTCGAATTTTGGGGGAAATATTACCTAATTTTGCGAAGTAGATTATCATAGAAAACGGGAAATTTGTATAATAAAAAACGGGAAATATCTACTTTCCGGGAAAGTTGGTTATCTACTTTCCCGAAAAGTAGATAGATTTTCTACTTTTCGGGAAAGTAGATTATCGACTTTTCGGGGAAGTAGATTTTCGAATTTTGGGGGAAATATTACCTAATTTTGCGAAGTAGATTATCATAGAAAACGGGAAAATTGTATCATAAAAAACGGGAAATATCTACTTTCCGGGAAAGTTGGCTATCTACTTTCCCGAAAAGTAGATAGATTTTCTACTTTTCGGGAAAGTAGATTATCGACTTTACGGGGAAGTAGATTTTCGAATTTTGGGGGAAATATTACCTAATTTTGCGAAGTAGATTATCATAGAAAACGGGAAGTTTGTATCATAAAAAACGGGAAATATCTACTTTCCGGGAAAGTTGGTTATCTACTTTCCCGAAAAGTAGATAGATTTTCTACTTTTCGGGAAAGTAGATTATCGACTTTTCGGGGAAGTAGATTTTTCGAATTTTGGGGGAAATATTACCTAATTTTGCGAAGTAGATTATCATAGAAAACGGGAAATTTGTATCATAAAAAACGGGAAATATCTACTTTCCGGGAAAGTTGGTTATCTACTTTCCCGAAAAATAGATAGATTTTCTACTTTTCGGGAAAGTAGATTATCGACTTTTAGGGGAAGTAGATTTTCGAATTTTGGGGGAAATATTACCTAATTTTGCGAAGTAGATTATCATAGAAAACGGGAAATTTGTATCATAAAAAATGGGAAATATCTACTTTCCGGGAAAGTTGGGTATCTACTTTCCCGAAAAGTAGATAGATTTTCTACTTTTCGGGAAAGTAGATTATCGACTTTTCGGGGAAGTAGATTTTCGAATTTTGGGGGAAATATTACCTAATTTTGCGAAGTAGATTATCATAGAAAACGGGAAATATCTACTTTCCGGGAAAGTTGGTTATCTACTCTCCCGAAAGGTAGATAGATTTTCTACTTTTCGGGAAAGTAGATTATCGACTTTTCGGGGAAGTAGATTTTCGAATTTTGGGGGAAATATTACCTAATTTTGCGAAGTAGATTATCATAGAAAACGGGAAATTTGTATCATAAAAAACGGGAAATATCTACTTTCCGGGAAAGTTGGTTATCTACTTTCCCGAAAAGTAGATAGATTTTCTACTTTTCGGGAAAGTAGATTATCGACTTTTCGGGGAAGTAGATTTTCGAATTTGGGGGGAAATATTACCTAATTTTGCGAAGTAGATTATCATAGAAAACGGGAAATTTGTATCATAAAAAACGGGAAATATCTACTTTCCGGGAAAGTTGGTTATCTACTTTCCCGAAAAGTAGATAGATTTTCTACTTTTCGGGAAAGTAGATTATCGACTTTTCGGGGAAGTAGATTTTCGAATTTTGGGGGAAATATTACCTAATTTTGCGAAGTAGATTATCATAGAAAACGGGAAATTTGTATCATAAAAAACGGGAAATATCTACTTTCCGGGAAAGTTGGTTATCTACTTTCCCGAAAAGTAGATAGATTTTCTACTTTTCTGGGAAGTAGATTTTCGAATTTTGGGGGAAATATTACCTAATTTTGCGAAGTAGATTATCATAGAAAACGGGAAATTTGTATCATAAAACCTGGGAAATATCTACTTTCCGGGAAAGTTGGTTATCTACTTTCCCGAAAAGTAGATAGATTTTCTACTTTTCGGGAAAGTAGATTATCGACTTTTCGGGGAAGTAGATTTTCGAATTTTGGGGGAAATATTACCTAATTTTGCGAAGTAGATTATCATAGAAAACGGGAAATTTGTATCACAGAAAATGGAAAATATCTACTTTCTGGGAAAGTTGGTTATCTACTTTTCCGTAAAGTAGATTATCTACTTTTCGGGAAAGTAGATTATCTACTTTTCTGGAAAGTAGATAACCAACTTTCCCGGAGAGTAGATATTTCCCATTTTCTATGATACAAATTTCCCGTTTTCTATGATAAGTAGATAACCAACTTTCTCAGAAAGTAGATATTTTCCATTTTCTGTGATACAAATTTCCCGTTTTCTATGATAATCTACTTAAAAGTAGGCAATATTTTACCAAGAAGTCGATAATCTACTTTCCCTAAAAGTAGATAATCTACTTTATGGGAAAGTAGATAATCTCCTTTTCAGGAAAGTAGATAGCCAACTTTCCCGGAAAGTAGATATTTCCCATTTTCTATGATACAAATTTCCCGTTTTCTATGATAAGTAGATAACCAACTTTCCCAGAAAGTAGATATTTCCCATTTTCTGTGATACAAATTCCCGTTTTCTATGATAATCTACTTCTTAAAAGTAGGCAATATTTTACCAAAAATTCGATAATCTACTTTCCCGAAAAGTCGATAATCTACTTTCCCGAAAAGTAGATAATCTACTTTACGGGAAAGTAGATAACCAACTTTCCCGGAAAGTAGATATTTCCCATTTTCTGTGATACAAATTTCCCGTTTTGTGTGATAATCTACTTCGGAAAATTAGGTAATATTTCCCCAAAAGTCGATAATCTACTTTCCCGAAAAGTAGATAATCTACTTTACGGAAAAGTAGATAACCAACTTTCCCGGAAAGTCGATAATCTACTTCCCAAAAAGTAGAAAATCTATCTACTTTTCGGGAAAGTAGATAACCAACTTTCCCGGAAAGTAGATATTTCCCGTTTCTTATGATACAAATTTCCCGTTTTCTATGATAATCTACTTCGCAAAATTAGGTAATATTTCCCCCAAAATTCGAAAATCTACTTCCCCGAAAAGTCGATAATCTACTTTCCCGAAAAGTAGAAAATCTATCTACTTTTCGGGAAAGTAGATAACCAACTTTCCCGGAAAGTAGATATTTCCCGTTTCTTATGATACAAATTTCCCGTTTTCTATGATAATCTACTTCGCAAAATTAGGTAATATTTCCCCCAAAATTCGAAAATCTACTTCCCCGAAAAGTCAATAATCTACTTTCCCGAAAAGTAGAAAATCTATCTACTTTTCGGGAAAGTAGATAACCAACTTTCCCGGAAAGTAGATATTTCCCGTTTTTTATGATACAAATTTCCCGTTTTCTATGATAATCTACTTCGCAAAATTAGGTAATATTTCCCCCAAAATTCGAAAATCTACTTCCCTGAAAAGTCGATAATCTACTTTCCCGAAAAGTAGAAAATCTATCTACTTTTCGGGAAAGTAGATAACCAACTTTCCCGGAAAGTAGATATTTCCCGTTTCTTATGATACAAATTTCCCGTTTTCTATGATAATCTACTTCGCAAAATTAGGTAATATTTCCCCCAAAATTCGAAAATCTACTTCCCCGAAAAGTCGATAATCTACTTTCCCGAAAAGTAGAAAATCTATCTACTTTTCGGGAAAGTAGATAACCAACTTTCCCGGAAAGTAGATATTTCCCGTTTTTTATGATACGAATTTCCCGTTTTCTATGATAATCTACTTCGCAAAATTAGGTAATATTTCCCCCAAAATTCGAAAATCTACTTCCCCGGAAAGTCGATAATCTACTTTCCCGAAAAGTAGAAAATCTATCTACTTTTCGGGAAAGTAGATAACCAACTTTCCCGGAAAGTAGATATTTCCCGTTTTTTATGATACAAATTTCCCGTTTTCTATGATAATCTACTTCGCAAAATTAGGTAATATTTCCCCCAAAATTCGAAAATCTACTTCCCCGAAAAGTCGATAATCTACTTTCCCGAAAAGTAGAAAATCTATCTACTTTTCGGGAAAGTAGATAACCAACTTTCCCGGAAAGTAGATATTTCCCGTTTCTTATGATACAAATTTCCCGTTTTCTATGATAATCTACTTCGCAAAAATAGGTAACATTACCCCGAAAATTCGAAAATCTACTTCCCCGAAAAGTCGATAATTTACTTTCCCGAAAAGTAGAAAATCAATCTACTTTTCGGGAAAGTAGATAACCAACTTTCCCGGAAAGTAGATATTTCCCATTTTTTATGATACTAATTTCCCGTTTTCTATGATAATCTACTTCGCAAAATTAGGTAATATTTCCCCCAAAATTCGAAAATCTACTTCCCCGGAAAGTCGATAATCTACTTTCCCGAAAAGTAGAAAATCTATCTACTTTTCGGGAAAGTAGATAACCAACTTTCCCGGAAAGTAGATATTTCCCGTTTTTTATGATACAAATTTCCCGTTTTCTATGATAATCTACTTCGCAAAATTAGGTAATATTTCCCCCAAAATTCGAAAATCTACTTCCCCGAAAAGTCGATAATCTACTTTCCCGAAAAGTAGAAAATCTATCTACTTTTCGGGAAAGGAGATAACCAACTTTCCCGGAAAGTAGATATTTCCCGTTTCTTATGATACAAATTTCCCGTTTTCTATGATAATCTACTTCGCAAAATTAGGTAATATTTCCCCCAAAATTCGAAAATCTACTTCCCCGAAAAGTCGATAATCTACTTTCCCGAAAAGTAGAAAATCTATCTACTTTTCGGGAAAGTAGATAACCAACTTTCCCGGAAAGTAGATATTTCCCGTTTCTTATGATACAAATTTCCCGTTTTCTATGATAATCTACTTCGCAAAATTAGGTAATATTTCCCCCAAAATTCGAAAATCTACTTCCCTGAAAAGTCGATAATCTACTTTCCCGAAAAGTAGAAAATCTATCTACTTTTCGGGAAAGTAGATAACCAACTTTCCCGGAAAGTAGATATTTCCCGTTTCTTATGATACAAATTTCCCGTTTTCTATGATAATCTACTTCGCAAAATTAGGTAATATTTCCCCCAAAATTCGAAAATCTACTTCCCCGAAAAGTCGATAATCTACTTTCCCGAAAAGTAGAAAATCTATCTACTTTTCGGGAAAGTAGATAACCAACTTTCCCGGAAAGTAGATATTTCCCCTTTTTTATGATACGAATTTCCCGTTTTCTATGATAATCTACTTCGCAAAATTAGGTAATATTTCCCCCAAAATTCGAAAATCTACTTCCCCGGAAAGTCGATAATCTACTTTCCCGAAAAGTAGAAAATCTATCTACTTTTCGGGAAAGTAGATAACCAACTTTCCCGGAAAGTAGATATTTCCCGTTTTTTATGATACAAATTTCCCGTTTTCTATGATAATCTACTTCGCAAAATTAGGTAATATTTCCCCCAAAATTCGAAAATCTACTTCCCCGAAAAGTCGATAATCTACTTTCCCGAAAAGTAGAAAATCTATCTACTTTTCGGGAAAGTAGATAACCAACTTTCCCGGAAAGTAGATATTTCCCGTTTCTTATGATACAAATTTCCCGTTTTCTATGATAATCTACTTCGCAAAAATAGGTAACATTACCCCGAAAATTCGAAAATCTACTTCCCCGAAAAGTCGATAACTTACTTTCCCGAAAAGTAGAAAATCAATCTACTTTTCGGGAAAGTAGATAACCAACTTTCCCGGAAAGTAGATATTTCCCATTTTTTATGATACTAATTTCCCGTTTTCTATGATAATCTACTTCGCAAAATTAGGTAATATTTCCCCCAAAATTCGAAAATCTACTTCCCCGGAAAGTCGATAATCTACTTTCCCGAAAAGTAGAAAATCTATCTACTTTTCGGGAAAGTAGATAACCAACTTTCCCGGAAAGTAGATATTTCCCGTTTTTTATGATACAAATTTCCCGTTTTCTATGATAATCTACTTCGCAAAATTAGGTAATATTTCCCCCAAAATTCGAAAATCTACTTCCCCGAAAAGTCGATAATCTACTTTCCCGAAAAGTAGAAAATCTATCTACTTTTCGGGAAAGGAGATAACCAACTTTCCCGGAAAGTAGATATTTCCCGTTTCTTATGATACAAATTCCCGTTTTCTATGATAATCTACTTCGCAAAATTAGGTAATATTTCCCCCAAAATTCGAAAATCTACTTCCCCGAAAAGTCGATAATCTACTTTCCCGAAAAGTAGAAAATCTATCTACTTTTCGGGAAAGTAGATAACCAACTTTCCCGGATAGTAGATATTTCCCGTTTCTTATGATACAAATTTCCCGTTTTCTATGATAATCTACTTCGCAAAATTAGTTATTTTCCTTCCCGTATGAGGGGGAGGGCGTAGATCTAAGGTAAGGTGTGTCGTGGGATCCTGGTGCTTCCGTCTG
>CAUDMG010003757.1:0-19289 GCA_958450375.1 Homarus gammarus
CTGTATGTATATTATGTATGCTGGATTATATATCATGTATGTATATTATGTATGTGCTCCATTTATGTATTATTTATTCAGCCTAGCTAGCAGCGTGTGGCAATGTTATTACCATATCCCACACGCTTAATTAATGTGCCTGGCGACGTATGGAAGCTGCTAATGTATCACTTGCCATACGTCGCCTATAGCAGTTGACCGGGAGCCTAGTCAAGAGAGAGTGCTGCTCTCCTTTGTGTACATACTCTTATCCAGTAAACCGAACCTACAAAACTATACAGGTGTTTGTGTTCTCTCCTGTATATAGAACTTATTATTCAGAACCTAACATGGCGCAGTGAGTAGGATCTTACTGGATAATTACGAGTGATAGCGCAAAGTTTGTAGAAAGCCGGCTAGGGTCCCCTCCCGTCTTGGGTCAAGCCTTGGGTCAACTCCCGCGCGCGTCACCTCTCCTCGAAGAATTTCAGCAACTTTGAGCAGTGTCAGTGACAGTGATTTTCTGTGAAGTGTTTAGTGCATTGTGTGTTCGTGCCATTCATGTGTGACCTTGTTCTAAAGGATTCCCAAGGTATACGGCACGTTCTGGGCATTCGTAAGGAGTAGAGTTGAGTGCACCCGTCTCTGACCGCGTCCTGAGGGTAACTAGACTGACTGGGAGTCGCCGCGCCTCTCCCTCCACCCCCCTCACAGCGCCGCCTCCACCCCCCCTCACAGCTGGGGCGAGACGCTCTACCCGCCCAGGACACACACTCACTCGCACACGTACATATACTGTACTAACACTCGCTGACCGCGCGGCTTCCTTATATATATTTTATATATATAACCTACTTATCTGTGTATTTAATTAATTTTTTGTCTGAAATCTTGTTGATACGACGGGCTGACCGGTCAACACTGATTAAGACATAGTACACAGAGGAAGTAGTTATGTCTCACGCCTTACGTAGCCGTGGACCCAGCGTCTGGATGACCCAGGCGGGTGATAGCCCCGCAGAGATGGATGACCAGACCGGCCACGACGCTTCAGCCCCCACATCGCGCAGTCCCTCACCTCAATATTCAGCGTTGTCTCCAGAGATAATTGCTTTACTGAAGTTTATGAGAGATGAGAAACGCGAGGATGAAGCCCACAGACGTTTGGCGGATGAGCACAGAAGGCAAGCAGAGGCAGAACGAGACAACCAACGGAGATTGGAAGACAGTGAACGGTTTGAAGCCTTGATATCTCGCCTCACTGTTAACCAAGCCCCTGGCTCTAACACTGCCTCGGTACTGACTGGTTCAGATACCTCATCCATGCTTCCTTCACACCCCCCAGCCCCACCTAAAGCAGCAGCTCAAACGCCGCCCATCTTGAAGCCTGATGAGACTTTCCAGACTTTTCGTGAATGGCGGCGACGGTGGACTGACTACTCTACAATGGTGGATCTCCAGAGTTTGTCACAGCCTAAACAACTCATCCAGCTGCGCATGTGCCTGTCCTTGGAAATTCAGCGTGTCTTGGAACATACGTTGCAGGTACCCCCAACCTCTTTGCTGTCTGTAGAGGAGGTACTGGACGTTCTACAACGGCACATCAAAGGACAGCAGAATGAAGCTCTGCGCAGGAGGGAATTGTTTAGCTGCAGACAGATGGAGGGTGAGTCTTTTGATGCCTTTTACGTGCGTCTTAAGAGAGCCTCGGAAGAGGTAGATATATGTCCAGGCCACCACCAGCAGTGCGAGGAGACCCAGTTGAAGCAGGTGATCCTGATGGGTGTTAAGGACGAGGAACTTGTCCAACGCCTCACCTCCCTCGACTCTTCCTCTTCTCTTAAGGATGTGTTGACGATATGTCGCTCCTATGAGGCTGCCAGGTGTGCCACCTCTGCCATCCGTGCTCCCCCTACAGCTGTACGCGCTGTGTCCCGGTACAAGAAGGACAAGAAGTCTGTTCCTACGCCTTCGCCCACCACGTCCACGCCTGGTTTATTTTGCAACAACTGTGGTAAGCAGCACGGAACACAGGTGTGTCCAGCTGCTCAGTCTACCTGCAACAGTTGTGACCGTAAGGGCCACTGGTCACTCACAGTACGGTGCCCAGCCAAACGCGTCCAGTGCAATGTGTGTGGTCGTCTGGGCCACTATGACAAGTGTTGCCCTTCCAACATACCCAAGGGACCGCGTCGGCGGAAGCTTCAGCCCCCCTCCACCAGAGAGGGCCGCCCACAGTCTTCCAATCAGAGGTACGACGACTCTTGACAACGCTCGAGCCACATTAGGAATGTGTGCTCCCCCCAGCGTCCCAGGACCAAAGTCCCCAGTACATCAGCGTCATCGTGACCTACGGCGGTGTGTCATCCCGTCTTCAGATGTTGCCCGACACCGGCGCTGATGCTACAGTCATCGGTCCCCAGCATTTGCAATGCTTGGGGCTCTCTCCAAGTGATCTAGGACCGCCCCCCAAGGATCTCCGCTTTATGGCAGATGGTTCACAGATGACCCCGGCCCTGGGTTCACTCCAAGCACAAGTCACCTTTGGCAACAGGTCGTGTCAAGCCTGGATTGATGTGCATAACGGTGTCCAGACTCCTTTGCTGTCCTACAGACATTGTCAGGAGTTGGCCATCATCTCCCAGGACTTCCCCAAACCTATTCTTGAGGTAAAACACGCCAACAGGGTGCAAAAAGGGAGCAGCAACGACCCTGCTGCCGCCCTACCCCTGCCTCTTGCCAGTGACACCTCTCCTTCGGATGCTCGGAAGTACTTCCTGAAGGAATTCAGCGACGTTCTGGTGACCAAGTCCGCTCTGGAATCCAAGCCTCTCAAGAAGATGGCAGGCCCCCCCATGAGGATCCACCTGAGGGACGACGCGAAGCCATTCGCTATTTACACCCCTCGACTGGTTCCCCTGGCCTTCCGCGAGGCGGTCAAAAACGAGCTGGACTCCATGGTCGCCCAAGAAATTATTGTACCAACCGGCGATGACCCGTCTCCATGGTGTCACCCGATGGTTGTCGTCGCAAAACCTAAAGGTGGTGTTCGGATCACCACTGACCTTTCCAAGCTCAACAACCAGGTGTCTCGTCCTGCGCACCCTTCTCCCACGCCCTTTGCAGCCATACGCAGCGTGAACCCGAAGGCGCGCTTCTTCACGACGATGGACGCCCTGTGTGGATACTGGCAGATAGAGCTTGCCGAGGAAGACCGACCACTCACAACGTTCATCACCCCGCATGGACGTTACAGTTATTGCCGTGGCCCCATGGGATTCGCCGCTACAGGAGACGCTTTCTGTCTTCGAGGTGATATGGCTCTACAAGGTCTGGCAAACTGCGTGAAAGTGGTCGACGACATACTCGTGTACGACGAGGATTATATGGATCACCTCTGCCGTATCTACGAGGTACTCAACAGGTGCCGGAAGCACGGCATTACCCTAAATGCCGACAAGTTTGTTCTGGCCAGCTCTTCAGTTGACTTTTGTGGGTACACCCTCTCAGGGAATGGTATCGCAGCTGACCCGGAAAAGGTCCGCGCCATTACGGATTTTCCCACCCCTGCTAACCTGACCGACTTGAGGTCCTTCATCGGTCTCGTCAACCAGTTAGCAGAGTTTTCGTCGGACATCTCCGCAGCTGCTCAACCACTTCGCCCCCTGATGAGCCCCAAGAGGACATTCCTGTGGACCCCCGACCACGACAAGGCCTTCCAGCAAGTGAAACAGGCCCTGTCTCGTCCACCTGTCCTCGCCACGTTTGACCCAGCCTTGCCGACAGTTCTGCAGACAGATGCCTCACGCTTGTATGGCGTGGGATACGCCCTACTGCAGGATCATGGTGGAGGGCAGTTCCGGCTCGTCCAGTGTGGCTCGCGTTTCCTCTCTGACACTGAGACGCGCTATGCCACTATTGAGTTGGAGCTGTTGGCTGCGGTTTGGGCGATGTCCAAGTGCAGGTTTTACCTCATAGGCCTGCAATACTTTCACCTAGTGACCGACCATCGCCCGCTTGTCCCGATCCTCAACCACTACACGCTAGACGCCGTTGAGAACCCTCGCCTCCAGCGTCTGAAAGAGAAACTCTCGGCGTACATCTTCACTGCAGTGTGGCGTGCTGGTAAGGAGCTCTGCATCCCTGATGCCTTATCCCGCTCCCCTGTCAGCCGCCCTACTCCAGAAGACCATGTACTCGACGCCGACCTCGCTCTTTCCGTCAGGACTGTGGTCACTCTCCATGCCGTCCAATCCCTTCGTTCGGACCTGTCACCAGATGACGACAAGGCAATGGAGGACCTTCGAACAGCGGCCCGAGATGACCCTTCCTATGTCCGACTCGTCGAGTGTGTGAGGAATGGATTTCCTAGCAACCGCTACGATCTTCACAACACCCTGCTCCCGTATTGGAAACTCCGCGATGAACTCTACTGCGACGGAGACCTTGTTCTGTACGGAGCACGTGTAGTTGTCCCTGCTGCATCACGTCCCCACGCCTTGGCCCGCCTTCACGACAGTCACCGTGGAGCTGAGGCCACCAAACGACGTGCACGACAGACTGTGTTCTGGCCCGGCATCAACTCCGACATCTCCAATGTTGTCCGTGCGTGTGAGCCCTGCCAAGTATTACAACCCAGCCAGCAGCAGGAACCCTTTATGAGTGACGACAACCCCACCCGCCCCTTTGAGTCTGTGTCGGCCGACTTTTTCTGTGTGTCAGGAAAGTCCTTCCTCGTTATCGTCGACCGTCTCTCTGGTTGGCCGGTTGTCATCAAGTGCGGTAATGACACGACGTCTGCCGCCACCATCAGCAAGTTCCGCCACTACTTCCGTGACGTGGGCGTTCCTGTACGCCTGCGAACCGACGGAGGGCCTCAGTTCACAAGCCGGGACTTTGCTGTGTTCCTCGACCGATGGGGAGTCCGGCATGTGTTGTCATCGCCCCATTACCCGCAGTCCAACGGCCACGCTGAGGCTGCTGTCAAATCCCTGAAGCACCTCATCCTTAAGGTGGCCCCTTCTGGGAACATTGACTGCGAGGCCTTCGACAGGGGTCTTCTTGAACTCCGCAACACACCTAACTACACCGGACGCTCCCCTGCCCAGGTTTTGTATGGACGCCCCCTTCGTTCTTGTGTCCCTGCTCACCCTCAATCCTTCTCCAAGGAGTGGCAGGCCAAGACAGAGGATTGTGATCGCCGAGCCGCCGAACGTGTTCAGGACGTCGTCGCCCGCTACAATGACCACGCCCGTTCTCTCCCCAGGTTGAGTGTCGGCACCCAAGTCCGTGTTCAGGACCCGACCTCCCTACGTTGGGACAAAGTAGGCGTAGTCATGGGTCTCGGCAGGTCACGGGACTACCAGGTGCGGTTACCCAGTGGTCGTGTGTGGTGGAGGAACCGCCGTTTTCTCCGACCCGTAACAATGCCTTCTGCTGGCCCCGCCACCAGTGTTGAGTCCCATACCCTTCCCAGTGATGAAGTCCCTCGACGCTCAGAACGGATCCAAAAGAAAAGGTCCGCTCAAGACTTTGCTATGAGCGTATAGGGGGGAGGGAGGTGTATGTATATTATGTATGCTGGATTATATATCATGTATGTATATTATGTATGTGCTCCATTTATGTATTATTTATTCAGCCTAGCTAGCAGCGTGTGGCAATGTTATTACCATATCCCACACGCTTAATTAATGTGCCTGGCGACGTATGGAAGCTGCTAATGTATCACTTGCCATACGTCGCCTATAGCAGTTGACCGGGAGCCTAGTCAAGAGAGAGTGCTGCTCTCCTTTGTGTACATACTCTTATCCAGTAAACCGAACCTACAAAACTATACAGGTGTTTGTGTTCTCTCCTGTATATAGAACTTATTATTCTGAACCTAACACCCACCACCTGTGATCACCCCTTCCACACCACCTGTCATCATCGCCTCTCACACCACCACCTGTGATCGCCCCTCCCACACCCCCACCACCTGTGATCACCCCTTCCACACCCCCACCACCTGTCATCACCGCCTCCCACACCTCCACCACCTGTGATCACCCCTTCCACCACCTGTCGTCACCGTCTCCCACACCACCACCTTTGATCGCCCCCCCACACCTCCACCACCTGTGAACGCCCCCCACACCTTCACCACCTGTGATCGCCCCTCCCACACCCCCACCACCTGTGATCGCCCCTCCACACCTCCACCACCTGTGATCGCCCCTCCCACACCCCCACCACCTGTGATCGCCCCTCCCACACCCCCACCACCTGTGATCGCCCCTCCCACAGCCCCACCACCTGTGATCGCCCCCCACACCTCCACCACCTGTGATCGCCCCTCCCACATCTCCACCACCTGTGATCGCCCCCCCACACCTCCACCACCTGTGATCGCCCCCCCACACCTCCACCACCTGTGATCGCCCCCCCCACACCTCCACCACCTGTGATCGCCCCTCCCACACCTCCACCACCTGTGATCGCCCCCCCACACCCCCACCACCTGTGATCGCCCCTCCCACTCCTCCACCACCTGTCACCACCGTCTCCCACACCACCACCTGTGATCGCCCCCCCACATGTGATCACCGACTCACACACCCCCACCATCAACCTCCCCTCACTACCTCGCTGGTGACGTATAGTGTCTTACCATATCTCGCACACAAACACTTGAGTGACGAGTATGAACACAAGACACTCTTAGTGTGTTATGTATTGCGAAGTGCACAGTAGTAAATCATGTTCAGCTCTCTCTCTCTCTCTCTCTCTCTCTCTCTCTCTCTCTCTCTCTCTCTCTCCTCGTACCACTAGCCGTAGATTAAACCTTAAAAACCGATGTGCAAGACAAAGGCAGAAGTCAAATGATATTCCTATTGACAATTTACTCTTCCCTAAGTCGGTGATGATGGTGGTGGTGGTGTTGATGGTGGATGTTAGGGGTTGTGTTGATGGTGGAGGTGTTGAGGGTGGTGGTGGTGTTGAGGGTGGTGGTGGTGTTGTTGAGGGTGGTGGTGGTGGTGTTGAGGGTGGTGGTGATGGTGTTTAGGGTGTTGGGTGTTGAGGGTGTTGGGTGTGCTGGTGGTGGTTGTGGTGATGGGGGTAGAGGTGAGGTGGTTGTGGTGGTTATGATTGGGTGGCGTTACAGGTGCTATTGATGGTAGTAGTGGTAGGGATGGTAGGGTGGTGGTAGGGATGGTAGGGTGGTGGTAGGGATGCTAGTGGTGATGGTGGTGTTGGAGGGTGTCAAGGGGTTGTGGTGACTGTTGATGGTGGTGATGATGGGTGCTAGGGGTGGTGGTATTGATGGTAGTGGTGTTGATGGTGGTCGTGGTGTTGATGGAACTTCTGAGGGTGGTGGTGGTGTTGATAGTGGTGGAACTTCTGTGGGTGGTAGTGGTGTTGATGGTAGTAGTGTTGAGGATGGTGGTGTTGAGGGTGGTGATGTTGATGGTGTTGATGGTAGTGGTGTTGGTGGTGTTGATGGTAGTGGTGTTGGTGGTGTTGATGGTAGTGGTGTTGATGGTGTTGAGGGTGGTGCTGAATCGGCTGCTTGTCCAATTAACCAGTCCGTTCACACATATTTATATTTGGGTTTTAAGTAACGAAACCCAAACGGTAGTTCCTTTGTTTTATTATAAAAGGTTGTAGATATAATTCCTGAGTGTATATCAACCGTAAGTCTCACTGTCTAGGAGTGAATGAGAAAGGGACGGCGTTTATGTATGATAAACGTTAGGTCACGTCCTTTCGATATGAGTTGAGGTGAGCTACTGAAGCTTGGGGGCATCGCAGTGCGTGCTTACAGATATGCTGAGCTATGGGTCTCGCCCTCTTGGGTAAGTTGCCCGCTCACGTGTCCATCTCATGTCTCACTCATAGACAGTGGAAAGTTACAGGGTGGTGAATCTGAATATAATATCAGATGTATTGACCCATTTATATAATACGTTCTGTTGATGAGACAGGGGCCTATTACATCGCTCGGTCACCTACCAGCCGAGCTCCGTGAGGCCTAAATAACTCACAGAGTACAGTACATCCTAGACAACCCTAACCATGTTATAAACAGATATGTAGACACTAAGCTGGGGAAATTACTGTAGGGGTATTCTCTACTACAGGGGACCTAGACTTTTGTGTCGTACGGGTTAGTATATTATGAACAATGTTGAATTTGGATGATACTGCCCGGTAATAACAGAACAGGAACATTATTGCCAGAATTAAGAGAATAGAGGGAATCGTAAGACTTGGTAGTGCAAATTCCCGTGACAGGTAAAATGGCAAGTTATTATTCAAATCAGCAAAATGTGTCTCGTTCAAGAAAGCTAACACTTTTAATTTCTCTGATACTATTTGAATATCCTTGATAGTGAAATTCATTATAGGAAGTGGAATTAAAGCAGACTTGAGTTTTCGATTTAAGGCAAAATGCTGATGAGTAGGCAAGGTCCGTAATGTACTACAAGTGATTTCACAGTAATCAGGAGCCTTGTAATGCCCTTTCACAACTAGCTGCTTAACACCATTTTGGCATTTTAAAATTACAGTAGTGAGATTTGGAAAGAACAAATACTGCACATTGTGAAGGTGAGCGTGGAACACAGTCTTTAGACTAACTGGCCTATAACTGCATTGCGCTAACGCTGTGCGTACATTTGGTTGTATGACTGCCAATTCACATATTCCTTCTGCAGCAGGAATAAATGCAAACATGTAGGCTGGACATACGTGTAGGTGTAGATAAGACGACTTACACCGTGACAGTACCTCTGAATCCTCTATTGATAACAATGAATATTCTTCATCAACTAAGAAAAGTTCTTTAGGCCTATCTAGGGTATACAGTGTGTCGTTCACAAACCAGGGGAAGGGTTCTAAATGCCATGCATTAAACTCATGTTGCCCTCGCATAGGAATGTGGATCAGAATTGCATTGTGCGTGAGGGTTGACTCCAACAGCGGGTAATAATAGTGAACCTCATTGTCATTGAAAATAGGAGTTAAATGATACTGCAACTTGGCTATTTTTAAAGCTTCAAGAAGCGTCTGCACAGGCACAAGCTTCGCGTCCACACGTCCTATCCCGGCATCTACAATGCTGTCTATTAGTTCATTTTTAGAGGTTACAATTTTATGAACTGAAATTTCAGCAGCATGCAAATATTCTGTGAAGTAAAGGAGCCATTCTAACGTCGGAATTGCTTTCTGTAACCTAGTAACAATCCTCGAAACTTGGTTAGACTCCATTATGATTGCATTAACCTTTGATTCTAGAGCAGTAATCGCGTGAAAGGTTTGAGAAATAACGCGATTCTGTTGAGATACAGCCTGAACGACAACGTTCATTCGGTCCCCCAATTTAGCTACATCATCGGCCGTTGCCGTGCCAAACAAAGCGCTTTGGATAAGACCCACAAAATTAAAGAGACCCCTTTTTCGTCGTGCCTGAGAATGCACTTCTTGAGCAAGATCCGCTTGAGATGCAGGTAGATTTTTCCCCACATCAACTAGAAACTCGCGAAGGTTCTGGAGACGAAAGTGTAGAAGGTCTATAGTTTGTGAAACTATTGTCGAATTCTTCGAAGCTGTGCTGAGACTATGAAGGATGTCCAATGCTGATTGTAGTTGGCCGTCGACGTTTTCCATCTGACGCGGAAGTTGGAGTAGTGGCTGTAGTTCATACTTGATGTTCACCACGTCCTCAGCTATGAGAACGCGTCCGAGAGGTGCCACCAGTGCACCTGGTTTGAGGACTAATGTGGACATTTTCGTCAACACAACGGTGCCACAACAGAGTAGAAGCAAGACACTGACGATCCAAGCCATTCTGTAAGGAATTACAAACGAGTTAACGTCTACTCGCAGAACGTAGTTTCATACAATAGTCATTTGGGACATTTTGCTTCTGAACACTCTGTAAGGATGTATCAATCACATTATCATCAACTGGAGGTAAGACATTTATCTGGGTCTTCTTCAGACGATCCGCGTGCACGACATCTGCGATCTGTGCATTAGGCTTCCATATTTTGAATTTGTTGCCTGCTTCTTTTAAGATTATGCGGAATGGACCAGAAAATTTCGCCGAAAGTTTGGAGTTCCTTTCAGGTACCTGTAACATAACAGCGTCCCCAACGTTCAGTGCGATAGGTTTAGCATGTTTATGCTGTTTGATGATCATTTCGGCGCGTGACGCCGCTGGCTGTGATCGTACTTGGTTATGAATTTCTGTAAAGACATGAATTTGTTTTGCCGCAAAATCATCCGTATTATATACCGGGTATGGCGCCTCTGTAAGGATGTCGTAAGGCAGACGTTTATCTGTGCCATAGACAATATAGTAGGGTGTTTTGCCCGTAGAGCTATTAACTGACCCATTAATAGACGCTGCAACCTGCGGTAACCAATCCTCCCATGCGTATTGAAAACCACTAACGATTGGACGCAGTATTTCTAGGATTTTACGATTGGTTCTTTCAACAAGGCCATTAGCCTGTGGATGATAAGCTGTCACAAAAGTTTGTTTAATTCCATATTGTAAACATATATGCTCTATTAGCTCATTCTTGAACTCTGTTCCATTATCAGAGAGTAGAACTTTAGGCGTAGTATATGGACATAGATTCATCACTAATGCATAGGCTACTGCTTCGGCCGTTTTGCTTTTTAGTGGGACCAAGACCACGAACCTGGAAAAATGATCCACACACACGAAGACGTATCCTGATCCCTGATGACTCATTGGGAGTTGTAACAAGTCAACAGCGACTGTGTCAAACGGACGGTCTGGTGTAGGATATTGTAGAATCGGGGCAGGTGATCCTGTTGATCCTTTATGTTGAGCACATGCCAAACAATTAGCTATGTGTAATTCTATGTCTTTCTTCATAGTGTTCCAGAAATACTTCTTTCGTAAATCCGCTAAGCATTTATCACGACCTTGGTGACCTGCTTGTGGGACATCGTGGAACAATGTCATTACTGCTTTGCGCAACGTGTCAGGTACGACTATTTGAGACACATTACCCTCAGGAGATTTTCTCGTCCTCTTGAGTATGTTATGTCGTAATTCAAACTGACTTAAGGGAAGAAATAACTTGGGGAGTTTAACATCCTCGCCCGATTCGAGAGCAAAAATAACAGCTGACCAATATGGGTCGCGTCGTTGCTCATCTTCCAGTTGCGAAAGAGTGAATGTTGATACAGGCATTACTGGTGCTATATTTCTTGACAGAGCGTCGGCGACAACATTCGCCCTCCCAGGTAAATACCTAAATTCGGGGTCAAACTCTTGAATTGTCAGATACCAGCGTGCTAATCTGCCTGATAAGTTTCTGCCATGGAACAGTTCGGTGACTGCCGCATGATCAGTAAAAACAGTTATCTTGTAGCCAAAGATAATGTCTTTGAACTTCTTAAGTGCCCACACAACGGCTAACGTTTCTAAATGCGTCGCCGAATAACGTGTTTCAGCATCGATTAGTTTGCGACTTGCAAATGCTATCACTCTAAACTTCCCACGCGTGTCCTCTTGCATGAGCACTGCTCCGACTCCAATTCCGGAAGCGTCAGTACAGAGAGTGAAAGGTTGAGTGTAGTCTGGGAATGCTAGAACCGGGGCATTGGTTAGCGCTGTCTTCAATGCCGTAAAACTTTCCTCGTGTTCAGCATCCCATATGAACACTGCATCTTTTTTGAGCAACCTCGTTAGGGGCGATGCTAATGTTGCATAGTCCTTGATAAAGGAACGATAATAACCAGATAATCCGAGAAAGCTACGCACATGATCATTTGAGGTAGGACGCGGGAACTGAGATACAGCTTTGACTTTATCATTAACTGTGTGTATGCCCTCACCGTCGACTACATGACCAAGGAAATGGATTCTGGATTTTAAAAACTCGCACTTTGAGAGTTTTATTTTGAGTCCTGCTGTGGAAAGTTTGTCCAACACTTCACGCAGTTTTATCAGATGGGAATCGACGTCCTTACTGACTACTATTAGATCATCCAAATAAGCGCAGACTGTGTTACCAATTAGTCCGGCAAACAGGGTGTTGATCATTCTTTGAAATGTTAGTGGGGCATTTCTGAGACCAAATGGCATTCGTAGAAACTCAAAGTGGCCTAGAGGCGTGCTAAATGCCGTGATTTCTCGTGATTTTTCATCGAGTGGTATTTGCCAATACCCACTAAGCAAATCTAAGTTGCTAAATACCGCATTATCCTTGCCTAAGGATTGCAATATGTCACTCAAGATAGGCATTGGGTACCTATCAGGGATTGTTTGATCATTTACGCGCCTGAAATCTATGACAGGGCGCCATCCACCATCCTTTTTCGGGACGAGGAATAATGGGCTATTAAAGGGGGATTTTGAGTGTCTAATGACATTCTCATCTAACATACCCTGTACCATATCTTGCACTACAGCGCGCTGGCTATGAGGTAGTCTATAAGCTGGTACGTAAATAGGGTTGGTTCCTTCCTTTAACGCTATATGATGGGATGTTAAATCTGTCTGACCTAGCGTTTCCTCTGGCAAGGCTACTATTTCTGTAGTCGGCAAGCAGCTCTAACAGGCGTGTCATGCCCTGAGGATGATCGATCACCTTAACATGTGGCGCTATTTGATCTATCCTGGCCAGTCGAGTCTGTTGGCAATTCGCAACAATACCTCGAATTGGGAATTTATTTGGTTGCACTTCGACATTGTTGTGATATACTAGAAAATCACACAAATAACATCCTTTCTTTAAGATTCGTTGAACGCCTGTTCGATTTAGAATCAGTACGTCGGTCAAACCACCAGGGCGTATTGTGCTCAGGGTAGATTCACATGACAGCCCTTTTACCTTGCATGTTTCCGGGAGACACACTACATCTGTGCCCGTGTACACGTTGGGTAGTTCGACAGTTGCTTTGGTGATTTCCTCATTTTTGTAATGGAGAGTACTCTTCAACACTGCTGGTACAATCGTCCAACTCTTGCTGCTGTAATCACGCTGGGAAGGTGTGTGGTTGAGGTCGAGAGATATCTCTGACGCATGATCCGCCTTCCTCTTAATAGGATTGGTAGACAACACTTTCGTCCTAGCGGTGAGCATAGGTTCAGAATGACTCATTGCTGTGTAGGAAACACCTTTAAACGTAACACTATTATTACGTGGATGAACATCTATCATGTTCTTTCGAAGAGTTGGTAGACCAAGTAACCCGTCAGCTGGCAAATTGAACTGCTGAACTATATAAAAGTCCGCGTAGAAGGGCGTACCACGTCTTGAGAATCTGAGTGGTAACGTCACCATTCCTTTGATGCTCAGCTGAGTACCTGAAACTCCTTCGAGCTCAGCGTTACTAGGCCTCCATTTGAATTTGTGGTGAGGGAATTTACGTTGTAACTCGTGATATGATGTCAAGGCCAATACATTAGCGCAAGCACCTGTGTCTATATCAAGAGCCAATCTGGTATTATCCACTCTCACCGGCACTGACAACACTTCCACTTTGCTAAGCGCCAATATTAATGAGGCCGCTATAGAAGTGCTGTGAGGAGGGGTGGGAATTTCCCTATCTATCCCTCTCCTTGCTGTGGTGTGCGCTGATCTTCCCCCGATGACTTGTCCTGGGGACGTTTCTGCTTGCGCCTATACGACACCTCCGTTTCACTTAGGTTCACTCCCCTAGCCTTTATTAATATATCGCACTCATGTGAACTATGAGATGTCGATTTGTGAAGAGCGCACCATTTGCGCGCATTCTGGGTAGGAGGAGGTGCTGCTGCTTTAGCTCCCTCTCTGTTTGACCTTGAGAATGGCTTTGCACCGGGTGTGGCCTTAAAATTTGCACTATTACCTCGGAGCTGAAAACAATCTTCCATTACGTGGCCACGTTTATTACAATGTGCGCATCGTAACGATGTTTTCTGTTTATATGTTAGGCGGGGAGGAGCGATCGGAGCTAAGTGTGTCGCATAAGGAGTCTGGAGGTGAGGCATCTGTGGCATCTGTGACGGCTGGGGTTGTGGTGACGTCACTGAGGGTTGCGCCAATAAGGGGCCCGTAGCCTGGGGACAGAGCTTGTTTGCGTATTCCACCATATCCAAGGGTGGTTCATACTGTACTTCCTGTGCCCGGCTATATAAGGGAACACGGACGGAAAGAAGAAAACTTATTAGTTCTATCAATGTTTCCACATTGTCCGGTGGCATATCACCCCGTGAGTTGTACCAGCCTGATGACCGGAAGGTCGCTTGCATGTCCTGGCGAACCTCGCCCGCTATGTCAACAGCGTCAACGGGTGTTTCGTTTCGTATACCTGGAATACAGCGATCCAATCATCTGAAGATCCATTGCAGTTGGCCCAGCTGTGACCTACCCCCAAAAATCCCAATTAGCGTTCGCTTGAACTTTTCATAGTCAGGGCTTTGTAAACCAAACGCATTTAAACGACTGCCTGCATAGGAACCCTGCGTTATATGGAAACGTACATATGCTTTCTTTTCTTCGTCAGTCGTTATGTGACTATTGCGCATGCTATCTTCACATGCACGAATAAAGTGTGCGACCCTATAATCGTCTTGTCCCGTGAAATTTCGAACATAATCACCGCGCTGCATGATATTAATAACATTATCAGCTTTAGGTGTGGTAGTATTACTGGTGTGAGGGTTAGACGAAGCCATTTTAGTGTTATTAAGCAAGTTAGTATTCTTACTCTTAACAGAAGGCTGGGTTAATAAGGTTGTTACCGATTTAGCAACAGACACACTATCACCTGTAACAGGGGTAACTGCTTTAGTATACTTAGGTGAGGTACTATAGTGATTACCAGACCGTAGGGTACGACGGTTTAAGTCGTCAAATGATTCGTCTATAACTTTCTCACTAATTCCTACCGACTCATTTAACTGTGTTCCATACTCAAAATCTATGTCAGTCTGGGCTTGATCATCGATGAGTTGGTTATAAGCAAACAGTTGCGCTAGGCGTTCGATTTCATCTACATTAGACATTGGAAACTTAGAAATTATCTATTAGCCCCCTTGGGTCAATGAATACTTAACAGTAAGTAGATCACTTGCCTCTCATTTACAAGACAAATGAATATTAATTGTAGTTAATTTTTAAACTATCAATAAGTAGACAGACACTTATAAACTACTGTAAATTATAGGATTTCAATACATTAATCTTACTTTCGACACTTTATCATTGAAATAATCCTATCCGACGAACCTATCGGTGTGAAGATATCTCTCGAACGTGTTCATGTGTGTAGAACTATGTAATTTAAATACCTATTTATACAGAGTAGTACGTCTGTATAGAAAATGTGATCCTTCAAGAGTTCTGAGTGGAGTGGAGTGGTGTGGGAGTGTGGGCGGGGCCTCTTCCTAGGGTGCGTGCGCCGCTGCTGGTTTCCTTGGCAATGAGATGACGCTTCTCCTTTGGTGAGAGACGAGTCCACTTGATTTAGGTGAGTTCCTCCTCCGGCGATCAGAAAACTATGATTGGTTATCACACTGGTGGTTGCTGGTTCGCTGGCGAAGACTACCGTGTGCCCAGTCTTCACAGTCCACGTATATATGGAGATCTGTATGATGACACCGGAACTTCGTAATTCGCGCTGATGACACAACAATACTGCTCAGCTGCTAGTGAAATACCAATTGAATTCCAGGCTACGAAACTGTTTTTCAACACTGCAACACTGTAATGTCTAGGGAATGCTGAGTGGAGTCTATCTCAACCGGCTCAATCTGGATATGTGCCAACAGGCTGTAATATTTGTATATTACGAATTCTGCACGTATTTGTATGTGACAGAGATAAGGAGCGCTCACTACATATCGTCTCAATACGGGATATAGTTTTAAACACTCGGATTATGTAACGCGTCACTGCTGTGTGGTTTCTTGTTTTTCACAAGACACAGACGGATGATACGACTACCATCACCACTAGCATCCCTACCACCACCCTACCATCCCTACCACCACCCTACCATCCCTACCACTACTACCATCAATAGCACCTGTAACGCCACCCAATCAAAACCACCACAACCACCTCACCTCTACCCCCATCACCACAACCACCACCAGCACACCCAACACCCTCAACACCCAACACCCTAAACACCATCACCACCACCCTCAACACCACCACCACCCTCAACACCACCACCACCCTCAACACCACCACCACCACCCTCAACAACACCACCACCACCCTCAACACCACCACCACCCTCAACACCTCCACCATCAACACAACCCCTAACATCCACCATCAACACCACCACCACCATCATCACCGACTTAGGGAAGAGTAAATTGTCAATAGGAATATCATTTGACTTCTGCCTTTGTCTTGCACATCGGTTTTTAAGGTTTAATCTACGGCTAGTGGTACGAGGAGAGAGACAGAGAGAGAGAGAGAGAGAGAGAGAGAGAGAGAGAGAGAGAGAGAGAGAGAGAGCTGAACATGATTTACTACTGTGCACTTCGCAATACATAACACACTAAGAGTGTCTTGTGTTCATACTCGTCACTCAAGTGTTTGTGTGCGAGATATGGTAAGACACTATACGTCACCAGCGAGGTAGTGAGGGGAGGTTGATGGTGGGGGTGTGTGAGTCGGTGATCACATGTGGGGGGGCGATCACAGGTGGTGGTGTGGGAGACTGTGGTGACAGGTGGTGGAGGAGTGGGAGGGGCGATCACAGGTGGTGGGGGTGTGGGGGGGCGATCACAGGTGGTGGAGGTGTGGGAGGGGCGATCACAGGTGGTGGAGGTGTGGGGGGGGGCGATCACAGGTGGTGGAGGTGTGGGGGGGCGATCACAGGTGGTGGAGGTGTGGGGGGGCGATCACAGGTTGGTGGAGGTGTGGGGGGGCGATCACAGGTGGTGGAGATGTGGGAGGGGCGATCACAGGTGGTGGAGGTGTGGGGGGCGATCACAGGTGGTGGGGGTGTGGGAGGGGCGATCACAGGTGGTGGGGGTGTGGGAGGGGCGATCACAGGTGGTGGGGGTGTGGGAGGGGCGATCACAGGTGGTGGAGGTGTGGGGGGGCGATCACAGGTGGTGGGGGTGTGGGAGGGGCGATCACAGGTGGTGAAGGTGTGGGGGGCGATCACAGGTGGTGGAGGTGTGGGGGGGGGCGATCACAGGTGGTGGTGTGGGAGACGGTGATGACAGGTGGTGGAAGGGGTGATCACAGGTGGTGGAGGTGTGGGAGGCGGTGATGACAGGTGGTGGGGGTGTGGAAGGGGTGATCACAGGTAGTGGGGGTGTGGGAGGGGCGATCACAGGTGGTGGTGTGAGAGGCGATGATGACAGGTGGTGTGGAAGGGGTGATCACAGGTGGTGGGGGTGTGGGAGGCGGTGATCACAGGTGGTGGAGGAGTGGGGGGCGGTGATCACAGGTGGTGGGGGTGTGGGAGGGGCGACCACAGGTGGTGGTGTGGGAGGCGGTGGTGACAGGTGGTGGGGGTGTGGGGGGGCGATCACAGGTGGTGGAGGTGTGGGAGGCGGTGATCACAAGTGGTGGAGGTGTGGGAGGGGCGACCACAGGTGGTGGTGTAGGAGGCGGTGATGACAGGTGGTGGAGGTGTGGGAGGGGTGATCACAGGCGGTGGGGGTGTGGGAGGCGGTGATCACAGGTGGTATGGTGGAGGGGTCAGTTTATCGCGTGTCCTGAGGGAGTGTTTGGGCCATCAGCATTGGGTCATACACCTTACAAGCTTAATACATGACCAGATCGAAGATAGATCAAGTATTGCCTAATGCTCGACTCGGTTTGTTTGTCTGTCTGTCTGTCTGTCTGTCTGTCTGTCTGTCTATTTATTCCCACTCTTACTGTCCATAATTTTGACCAGACCATGACCAAAATTTGAAAGCGCTTCGGCCTCGGCAATAATTGGATGCTGTACAATATTGGTCAACTTCAGACAGGGGTCAAGGTCAATGAATAAATTCCTTCCACGCTAAGAAACATCAGTAAATATGAACACATTGTTAGTTTTCACATATGAAGGAGATGACTGATTATTATTATTATTATTATTATTATTATTATAATTATTATTATAATATTGATGGATGAATGGATGGGGGTGACGGAGTGGCCTAAAATATGCGTATATAAGTTACCAAGTGAATGAATGTAATATTGATATTATCCAATTTACCTCAATATATCAGGTTACGTGTTAACTCAGTGCACAGTTGTCCACGCTTGTTTAAAAGCCTGAGACCCATATACCACCTCCTCCCTCACCCAATCCTCCTCCCTCCTCCCAATGGCCCCCCCACCTCTTTCTCTTCCCTATCCCTCCCCTCCCCTCACTTCCACCCGCCCTGCCCACCTGCTATATATATATATATATATATATATATATATATATATATATATATATATATATATATATATATATATATATATATATATATATATATATATATCTTGATAAAATCACACGGGAAAATGGAAACAACGGAGCACCATTTTCCCGTGTGATTTTATCAAGATTTATCTTATCCACGTTTTCATTGTGAATTCACATGAAATATATATATATATATATATATATATATATATTATAAACAGTAATAACAAATATGGATGTTTCTGCTAAAATATTATCATACACGTAAATCGTCATATTAATATTTTCCCAACAAAACCCAAAATAATAAAAAAAACAGGAAGAAAGAAGGAAGGAATACAGACAGACAGACAGACAAATTATTAAAAAATGCAATCGTGCGTGTATAATTTCCCATCATGGGTCACGTCTTACACCTATAAGGATGTCTTACACGTCAATGTTTACTTGATTACACCTTCCCCTGCTCTCTACTCCCTCCATACACAAGTACTTCCTGGCAGTCTCCTGTTGTCTCAAGAGCTTGTAAGAATTTTACTGACATCCTCTAACATGCTACACTAGGGTGTGTCATAGGAGGGAAGATCAGCTAAAACTAATGGCCCATCACTTTTTTGGTAGATTTTAGTGTATATAAACAGAAAATAATTTCAGTTTCAATATTTTGCAACCTTTTGCTAGGTAAATTTTAGCGTGAAATTTATCGAAAATCTAACGTACAGCTGCATTAGTGCATTACAATTAAATAGTGAACATTGCTTTCTGACTTCATTCTTTAACAACCCAACTAACAATATTATTTCTGTTTCAGATTCTGATGCATTTATAAGTTGATAATATTTGCGATGGCTGCTTGTGTCAGGACGAGGAACCAAAAATCCAGCCATCTCAGTCACTAACTTGGGTCTGGGAGA